>KZ119545.1:0-29564 GCA_002153405.1 Mycosphaerella populi pn0402
CCTCCTGAGGGACCTTCGCATCTTCTCAAGGGTGTCAGTATTACTGATGCTTGTATCAACTGGGAAATGACTGTTGATACTCTGAATGATTTGGCTGATGGTGTGCGCGCTCGTCGCGCTCTCCGGAAATCCGCTTCGAATGGTGCCAATGGCTCCCACTAAGCTTGGTTTTGTTTAAAAGAATTCTTTTGGGGGAAAAATGAAAAAGAAAAAGTATTTCTCGGCTGTTGAAGAAACCTCGCTTTTTTTGCGCTTTTCTTCCTATCTCCATGGGAGCTACTTCCCAGGGGTGTGATTTAGATACCTAGGTTTCCTATATGAAATTGCAGCGTTTCTTCTCATATCTAAATTCTATGCATTTGGATTAAATATCATAGCAGTTTGTAAGTGTGTCTGACTAGGAATATACTGGTGGGGTAAATTTTTCCATACGTCTTGTATCTCCTCGGCCATCTCGAAAGTGATGTACAGCTTTCCCCAGACAAGACCCACTCTTAAAGCCCAGAATCGCGATTGACAGCTTGCAGTTCCTGGATTAGAGTGCCCACAGGATCGACGATGAGAATTGAATTCTCCACTGAGGCGCAGGGGCCAGGGCTCAGGCTTATCAGGCCTGGGAGAGTCTGGAGGCCCCCAGGGGAAAGCGCTCTTCCGGACGGGTCTCCTCCGCGGAATAACTGGTCCACAAGACACACTTTCCCTTCCTGGGTAGGCCTTTGTGCGTGGCCAATGGTTATATTTCCCTTAAGTGGGGATTGCGAGGAGTAGGTTGGTCGAAGAAGGCCAAGAGTTTGTGTGTTAGGATCATGGAGGGCCAATTTTTTTTAAGCGGAGAAAGGAACAAGTTTCTATGTACTATACAAAATATACACGGAGGCATCCCTCGAACTCAGACCATACTGGAGACAGAAGACAATAGGAATGATAATAACGCCAGGAACCCCCAGAGAAGCAAGCTGTGAGGTTAAGCCCGTCACAGCATGCCATGCAAGAAAAAGACAATTACCTCATATGGCGATTGAAGGTCATTACCAGTAACCCAAGGCACTGCTTAGATCCTCCAAAGCGGGTCGCTAGTGAAGAGAGAAGGGTCCCGTAAGTAGAGAGATCCCCCAGTTCGACATTGTTAGTTTCGATGCATATACGCCGAGGGACAGTCTACCGGCCAGTCAACCAGCCAATCCAGCTTCGAGTCGACTCTTTCGCAGCCCGCTCTGCATTCTCGCCCATCACATCCAGCTGTCCTGGCACGACTGCACCGGTCTTGGCCGACGCAGCGTCGAAGGCCTTTTTTGCGTTCACAGCATCAACCACACTAGTGGAGGATTCCGCACCGTCTACCACTGCTGATGAAGTTGCAGCAGCAGTAGCTCCTGCCGCGGTATCTTCAGCATTCACTCTCTCGAATAGGAATCGCTTGGCCTTAGCCCATGGACGGTCTGCCTTCTCCTCCTCACGCTTCCGCTTCATGATCTCCGTAATCTCCACCTGCTTAACCAACTCTATCTGCTCTTCAGTAGCAGTGCCATTGGCGTGTGCAATACGCGCTTGGCTGAGAACCTCCTTCTCCCTCTCGTAAAACACCGTCCGTTGGCGCCGGTTGTAGAGTGTCAGCGAGACAAGGGAGTACACCGTAAGAATACCGCAAACACCTAGAACGAAACAATGGCAGCGTTAGTCAATTGAGCCATAAGATTCAATTCCCATCACAGACGCATCCCCTCCCCCCCTCAAGCACCGCTATGACTCCGTCCCCCTCTCCCCCTCCAAACATTCACAGCCTGCTCTTACCCATCCCATCCCGAACTCGCCCCTCGATGGGCCCACCACCAAAAAAATAAAACAATCACATACCAGAAGCAGCAATCAATGAATAAACCACACCCTTGTGCGCCTTATTTGCGAACTTCCGCCCACTCTCAATCCACCGATCCGCTCCAGACGAAGACTGAGCCACCCGAGCAGCCCGAGCCTGCGCCCTCAATCGCTCCACCTTCTGCTTCGGCGTCTCGGGCTTGCCATCAGGGCCGGTGTGCTGTACGCGCGCCTTAGGCTGTGCATTCTCGCTCTTGGCCGTGTTGGAGAGATCGTACGGCTTCGAGCTGGCGTACGGCCCTGTGGCCGTGAACCGCGTGGCGTCCGCGGCTGATCGGGACATTGTCGCGTCGGGACCGGCGGAGATGCTCGGTTTTGGGATTTTCCTGTTTTGTGTACAGCTATGTGGTTGGTTCGTGTAGATGGGAGATGTCGCACTCGAAGAGTGGAGGGCGTGGTTTGGCGCTGAATGGGCCAGGGAGGGCTTTTTTGGTCGGTTCGGGGTGAAGTGGGAAGGTAAATTTTCGGGCGGAGATAATCGCCAAGACTTGACTGTTACTTTGGTTTCCTTATCGATTGCTGACGTTCTCTCTCCCCTTCGAACTACAGGCTGGCTTTGATGGCATGATTCAACATGCGCTATTGTTGAGTGGGCTAGGCTGATTTTTCCGTTTTTCGGGGGGGTCTTTTTTTCTTTTCTTTTCATATTTGAGATTCGTTTGGGGTCGTCGTCATGGCGGATCATCCTTACAATGCTGCAGATTTGAACTCGGTTCTTCAGGCATTGTCTGGCTTGGCTCCTAAGGATAGTTCCTCGCAGCCTCCAGTTGCTAAAGCCCCAGAGAAAGCTGCGTATACGCAGCCTCGACCCGAGAGGACATTCGCGCCACAGCTCCGGACATCTGGCTCGTCGAGTGCAGCCGCTGTTGATCCCTCTACGATCACTACCTGGCCTGCCGCTCTGCGCTATGTCATGCGTACAGTTGGCCAGAATGAAGACGCTCAACGACATATACGCGGTCTCATTACGAGCCAACATACCCATGAAAAGAAATGGTGGAAAGGCAGGGAAGTCCTCATTGAAAAGCAAAATTCGCGAGGAGATAAACAGAAACAACTGAATGATTGCCTGTGAGTTGGCCTTCAAGCCTCCCATTTCCACTGAAAGAGCACTTTCGCTAATTCTCCGTCTAATACTACTCAGGCGTATGATCGGGGCACCGGTCGACGAAACAGAAGCTCAAGTAAGCTCAGTACTACGCTTTCCAGATCCAGCTGAGACTAGAGGCTAACACCATGAAGACCACTCAAGAACTGCAGGCAGAACTTGCAAATTATGACCTCAAGATATATCAGGCTCTTGAAAGGATGGTGGATGCTCTTGTGCGTGAATTGAGATCACACAAGATTCCATTCTTTGTTCTCAAAGAAAGCTTTATCGAGGAATCATCTGAGTCCGAGTCTGGACAAAAACCTGCTCAGGATAAACCTGGCGAAGACCGTTCGACAAAAATCAGCAGATCGGAGCTCCAAAGTTTACAGCGCCGCATGCTGGAGTTACTTGAAGACCTCTGCAAGGAATGATACCCATGGTCAGGCAAATGCTACGCTTGATGGCAGAACCTCGAAAAAACACCGTTCGGCTAGACCGGAAGTTTCATGATCTACGAATATGGTTTGGAGCTCTGTGCTCAAAGCCTACAAAGTCAGATCATTTTGACATGGCCACATCACCTCTGTCGTTCTATCTCGGACTTCTCTACTAATTGACTGTTCTGCTTTTTCCAAGTATCTAGGGATAGTATACCTTCGCAGCCACGGATAGAAGGCCACCTGGGCAGATTGCGAATACGCGTTGGTATCGCCGACCGTCAAGGGAATGAAGGGGGGCCACTTTTTCTTGAAAATGATGAAGACCCGAGTATAAGAATATGTGCGCTTCTGAGCTGGCTACTTGCAACCTTGGAAGGTTTGCGGCCGGTGTTTCGAAGAGGTGAAAATGGACTTTATGTTCTGATTACATTCGTCATGCGCACCCCTCATTGAGTCGGGAGTTGACAATGGTACCTTTAAGCTTGTCAGGTCTAACAATATCCATGGATATCTAAGAATTTTCGGTGAATCAATTCTCCTCAATGACCTTAGAGTGACAACGTAGCATTTCCAGCGACTTCATTATTGAATGAATTGCAATGAACATTGTTATTGATTATTCAATCTCGACCTCGTGAATAGATATGCAAATGACCCGGACGGCGCCGAGAGGCTCAAAAGTAACGTGGAGAAAAGAATGGATCCCGCCGACCCATGCCGAAGTAAAAGACCATAGGAACCAGAGACCCGCGAAAGAACTGACCGGACTTCGCCTAAGCCAGGAAGGGAATGATGAGAAAAGAACCGCGTGGAAAAAGGTCATATGAAACCGATGCAAAGATAAAACACCAGGAAATGCAAAGCGCAGGATAGAGTTATGAGCGAAGTAATGAAGAACATGAAAGAATCCTCCAATCCACGTGGCCTGTAGGAATATTTTGGGACACAATAATGATAGACCCCCGCCCCCCCAAACGCGAGAAACCGAAGACTGATGATCGAGTACGCCCATGACCGATGTAGCAGAAAGAAGTGAAAAAATGACAAGAAATGGAGAAGAAGAAAAAAAAGCCCGTATCTATGCGTTGTGAAATTCGTGAATTAGATCCTGCCAGTTCGGCCTCTTATTGCTCGGCTTTCTCGGCCACAGCAACAGCAACCGCGACCGCGGCGCCGAGGATAGCGCTCTCGGGGGCAGGGTCGAGACGAATGGCGGAGTTGGATCCCGGGTGGGTTTGTTCTGACAATTGGTCCAGGTAGGCCTGGCAAGAGTCGTGGAATCCAGGATATTTGTTGATCACGGTACCGTCGCAGGCAATAGAAACGTTCTTCACGGATTCCTCGCTTTCAACAACAGTTACTTCGGGCGTATCCTTGATCAGTGAGTCGGTGATAGAGGAAGCACTAGGGTATTCAGCCTCGTTGCGTAGACACCACATGCTGTGGATGCCGATGGCCAGGTAGCCAGCAGCGCGGCGGGAAACAACTTGACTGACACGGCGGAGGAAATGCAGGTCGTCGACGGATGGATAGCTGGAGAAAGTGTGTTCCTTCTGGAGGAGGGCTGCGGAAGCGGCCATAGAAACGGTCGAATCCTCTTCGATGAATGCTACAATACTGGTGTTGAGCGAGTATGGCTCGCGCATGGAGTGTGGGAGCTCCCCGCCAAACAAGTTTGCTGTTTCGACGGCTTCTAGGATGATCAGTCGCACGATTTCGCCCAGGTACCGACCCGTAATCATATATTCCAGGGGCTGGTAATCGGGACGTAAATGAGTGCGGTTGAGGACATCATCCCAACGAGTCATGGGCAGAACACCACCACCAAACATGCTCATTTCACTGTTGATAATGACATTCTTGGCATAATCATACCAGCCCTCTGGACGAACACCGAACTTGCTACGTCCGATTTCGTGGACTGGGAAATGGAGAGCCATGTTCGTTCCAGTCCCCAGAATCAGAGACATCCGGGTCTTAGGGTCAACGTACGCACGCGACAGTAGCGCAGCAGAACTATCATTGACGATTGCGGCCATTTCAACGTTCAAATCGCGCTTACGACAGGAATCAATCAATAGCTGACCCAGCTCCTGTCCCACGGTGCCGTCGGAGCAGTGGAATCCCTTGCCCATGTGAATCACTAGCCCACTACTGACGGAGGTCTGATCGATAGGGAACGACCATGACAGACCCATCGACAAGGGCACGTCCCCGCGTCCAAAATCGGTGTCCACGTCTTTCAACATATTGTCGATTCCCTCGGCCATCCAGTCGAAGAACTTGATGCCTTCCAGCAGCTTAATATCGTTATCGATGACTTGAGACGACTCTCGCACGATGCGCATTTCCTGGTCCCGCCCGTGCAGCTCGATCAGCGCAACTCGGAAAGTCGATCCGCCCACGTCCAATGCGATAAAGGTGCCCTTTTCGGAGCCGGAAGGAAGAGAGTGGGTGTATGACGGGAGCATGGAGCAAGGGCTGTTCTGGAGGCAGTGCTGGAACTGGGCGCGAATCTTGTTGGACATGTCGACCATGTTATCGGTGGTAAGCGGGGTGATAAAGAGGGATTCGACCTCGCCGGCGAAATCATCGAGGGTGCGGCGGCGCCAGTGGGCGCCTAAGAAGGGCTTTCGGCGACGGCGCCCAAAGCCGCGGAAGATGGAGGGAAAGAGAATCATGGTCTCGAGGGCGGAGACGACGTTCTGGAAAAGCTTCTGCAGTCGATGCAAGACTTTGACCAGCGGGGCGGACATGATCAAGCTTGAAGGGAAAGGATCGAATTGGGAGGGGGGGAGGGACTAAACGGGCGACATGAGCAGGACCAGACGAAAGAGGCAATTCTGGGGGTGATATAGGAATAGCAGCGAGGTGACACCCCCTACGGAGAGTAGTGTTCAAGGTGGATCGGGGGTGGGAGAGTAGCAGAGGAAGGGCAGGAAGAGAGCTGGAGAGGGAACCCCCCATTCGAGCAAAAGACAAAGCCGCACGAAGGGTCAACAAGCGAAGCATGGATCAACATTGGCCCATTCCTGGTTGACAGTGTCACCGGAGTGCAACTTGAAGCCCTTGCGGTGTCGCAATGCGGGTATTGGTATGGTACAATACGAGAATTGTGATGTCTTACACTACGCAGACTACAGGAGCGAGCCAAGTATTGACCAGTGGTGCGGTAGCCAGTCGTACGTATATAGGGAGAACTGCTAAAAGGCTCCAGGTCTCGCGTGGCGAGGGTGGTATTGTGTTTTTAAGCATGCGGAGCCGTGGGCTCTTCAGCTTTAATTCAGCCGCTATAATTGGAGGCCCCTTTCCCCGGAATCATAGTCGATATGAACTGTGCGCTGCTCCTGTGTAATCTTCGCTCTTTACTATCTGAATCTGCCTCCGCATACACGGCTCGATCGACATTCCAAGCGTGGTATGCTTGATGACCCCCTTGGGTGCAACGGTGGTATAGCCGGCCCATCTGGTCGGGACCGTTACACTCGTATGTGGAACCGCCCCAAACTACATAATCTCCAATCTCCAGATCTCGAGGGGATGAATCTCTTATCGCGTTTCGTTTTGATTTGTGTCTCGGCGTGGAACCCCCTTTGAGCCTTTTCTCGCCGTGAATGCTCTCTATCTTGTAGCTTTCCCATATCTGTTGCATCGCCCCTGCCACGGCAGCCTGGGGTCCGAGGTTTCGGACCTGTAAAAAGCGGGACCCGTAGCATCGGCTTGCGGATCAGTCCAACCCTAAGCTGTCAACGTCCAGCTTGAATCATATCAATCGTCGCTGTAGCCACGGCCCATCCTGCAGATGCCAAAACTGGCTATCAAGATGTGAGACGGCTGAAGGCCGCTAGGAATACACTCAAGTGCCGAGTCTGCATAGTCTTGTGACATCAAATATGTGCAAGAATAGCATCATCGCTAGTCCTATGTAATACTGTAAACATAGCGTCCTTGGTGTATATTGGGCTTCTGCTCAGGTTGCACTCTACCAACCTTGGAATACTTTCGACTCCCAGACAAGGAATAATGTCGGCCCATTCGGTTAAAGACAAACACGGGATGACTATCAAAGAAGGTGACTTTGTCCTGACAAAGTACCGTGGCGGCACGCACCAGGGAAAGGTAAGCAAGTCAGCCTTGCCGGGCGAGTCTTTCCAGATTCTTGGAATGCGTAACAAACATCATGTTCATATCATACTCCATAGGTGGAAAAAATCGTCACTGACGAGGTAGAAGTGCAAGCAGAAGGCATCTTTAATCCTCCGAAGGCAAGTCAGCGTAGTGTATTGGTATCTACAGACTCGATCCCGCTTTCTGACGGCCACTGGCATCCTATAGATCATCTTCACGGACCAACATGGACATCGAGTTGCTCATAACCCCAGAACACTGGATAAGCAATATACTGGCGATTCGACCGGTATGTAACACATGATAGGAGATTTATGCTGTATCAGATTCTGTAGAAAAGCGAATAAGGCCCTGCCCTGGTCGCGTGCCGCTACTGCTGCTGCTACCTTTACTACTACTTCTACTACTCCAGGAGGACCTTACGTGAAGATCTGCGGGGAAACCTGAATCAGGTCTGGTCTAGACAATACGCTAAAGAAATTCCTATCATCCTTGTCATTATTCTCGAGTTTTATTTTGTTACACTACCACTCAACGGTTTGATTCCTATACACTGTGCTTCAGTGGTAGTTCTAATCCTACCATCGAATTGAGATGACGGGGAATATGATAGTTCAAGGGTCAGAATTTGATCCGGTGATGCTATTGGTGCTCACATCGGTATCTGGCAGCCCTTGCTGGGTTATTACCCAGCACAATATAATCAATCGTACAAGAAATCGGTACTATGCCCCCTGCCAATGCAATGTTAGTCGTGACCTTCGTCGATAAATCCTGTTATATCACGTGGAGAGCCCACTATACGGAACCAACCGTGATACTGTTCTTAGCATCACATGTATACAACAACTTGCTTGAACCATGCCGCTAAACACATTTCCTGAAAGGCGCGAATATTTTGTTGAATCAACTCTCACTGTAGCACAGGCACAGTCTGGTTGTTAGATGAGCCGGATCGGATCACCTTCGACCAACAATTAGAACCTGTTGAGTGGCGGTTTGAATACGCGGTTGGTCTCGCAACACTTTCTCTGCTTCTACAACGTGATGTGCCCCTGCTAGATTACATGGATGGACCATGTTCACCGTTAGGGCAAGAACTTTAAGTATCTATCCACATATCGGATCCCCCTCCATAGCCGTGGGAGAAGATCCGGCCAACTCCTAGGTCTCTTTCCAAAATCAAAAATTTGTATTCTTTTCGCAACGCACTCACGAGCATCTCATGTCCAGGAATCCCTGAGAAGGTCTGCAGTAGATCTTGTCTACCAACTCAGCCTCCCCGCTCTGCGACTAGAAAACGCACTCTTCGTACGTACCTCCCCAGAAGTGCTTGTTCATGATGGGCGCTTTGGTTCCAAGCCATCAACCAGGAAAATAACACTGTCAACTTGGTCGCCTGAGATTTCTCGCACATGCACAGCAATCCAACAGCTATGCTCAAACGCGGCAGTTGCCGAAGAAATCCGCGCAGATTGGCAGGGCAGTGACTTAGTTTGCACCACAGAACCTCCGCGGCTTTTGAGACCGGTGGAGTCTTTGTCCCGGGCTCAAACGCGTCAGCCCTACTAATCAATCCCCCCTGTGTCCCTTTCTAGTAAAAAGATTATGCATATGTACAAACTAGCTTACTCTGTACGCAGAATGCACTTTTTACAATCAGGTCCCGTTGCATGGGATAGCTATTGACGCTATTGAGTATGACGAGCTACATCCTCGAACTGCACCAACCTTGGTCGAGTCCGCAGAGCAGTCCTAACTCGCGGTTAATAAATGATCTAGTTGGGTGCAGAAACCCCCCCTCCCCCCCGGTTCCTAATTACTTAGCCGGCCCCATAAAGGCCCCTTGGACTTTAATTAGGACTCGGCAGACTCTCCGGTCTTGGCATACGCGTCGTTGTCGTAGACCGCGTGTGCGAGACCGCCACAAGATCTTGTGTGGGGGATGGACGCGTTCGACGGAAGAATAATGCGAATAAGGCAGCGTCATCACGGCAGTCGGCACAGACTATGTTCTTAGCGTCGTTACGAACGGACGAATCTGGCGTTTCAGGTCTGTTGACGATGCTACCATGAATAACAGTTGTAGAGTTGATTAAAGATGTGGACCTTGGGATTTGAGACGTCTCTGTTGTACGGAGTACGGAGGAATAAGTGATTCTCTAAGGATGCCGGAGCGCACGAATGAGCTGCTAGGCATCAGGTTTTTCGGTAGGACGATAATAATTTTAAAGACCGGCTTGTTTGTTTGGCCCTAGACGATGATTTGGTGCCGATCGACATGAAGAAAAACGACGCGGAGTGGGACTGGGGCCGGGCGCAGAAACTATTGCCATGACTGTGAATACGGAGTCTGCAGTACGGAGTTGCGCAGGTGCTCCATGAGATCAAGTTGCCAGGCCTCTTCCTTCTCAAGGACTAATTCTGTGTAGCCTGGAAAGAGATAGCCTAATGGCCTCGCACGATGTTATCAGTCTTTGGATAAAAATACAGGAAATAATATCTCCGGTCCACGAATGCCAAGCTCTTCAAGCAACCAGTGAGCGTCCAGCGCGATGCATTTGCCCCAATGGCCACCCAATCTATGACCAATTGGCAGCGTCAGGCCCATCCTCAGACTTTCGTTCCTGGTTTTGGAAACGACGACCTGACTGAATAGGATTTTGCGGATTCCGACGGGCCACATAATTAGCTAAACCGTCGTAGGGCTTATGCGTAAGCAAGTCGTCTGCGCTTGCGGAGCAATTACGCCTCAGCTGATTTCTCTACAGCTGTCCTTTCGATTGTTTGAAACAGAGTACAAACACCGAGTTCATACATCGTGGTGGCTAGCAAGAGGCATTCCTTAGAACAAGATCTGTACGGAGGTAAGACTAATAGAAATTCACATAAGTTAAAACATTCTCCCATACTCCATACCATAACCCTAAGAACCACCCCCCCCCCAAAACTCATAATCTTAACCCCCAAACACTGACCCCACAAAGCCAAACTGAACAGGCTAAAGATACGGATGCCACGATACGAGAGGACGGATTCCGCCAGGCCAGGTGCTCGATGTACGTAGCTGTGCTCCACTGAAACAATGCCAAGCCAGCCCAAGGTCGGATTCCAAGCCTTTCTCAATCCCCTGAAGCGGAGACTCCCCTGCGGTCCCTGGCGTGGGCCTCCACTCTGCGTCTTGGTCTTCGCTGCCTGTCATGGCCGTATTATCCCTCCTTCCTCTCGCTCGCCTTCTGGAAGATTTTGCTTCCTAGCCACTCCCTCCATCATGTTTTTTGTGAGCGCGTTGTTGTTGTCTTTTGTGCAGCTTGCTGTGGCGGATCGCCACGATGCGGATCTCATGTCTTTTGTCACGGTTGGTTTTCCCGCCATAGATATGAGCACGCCATCCATCCTGATGATCATTCTATTATAGCTTCCTGAAGTCCGCGCTTTAAGATGGGAGGTTACCCACCTCGATCGTGATCGCCAAGCACCAGGCTATTGGTTTGTTGCGCCCTATGGCCAGATCACCCCGGAGAATCCTACCCAGAAGTACCAACAATACCAGGTTGGCCCGTATATTTATGATAATGATGGGGTATGTTGGCTCGCTTTCTGGGCTTGATGCCGGCGCAAGTAACTGACTCCACTCCGTTTCCTAATTAGATGCTCATTTGGGCCGGCTCGACCCTGTACGATAATCGCAATGTCTTCGACTTCAAACCAAATTATACCCCGGAAGGCGAACCGTACCTATCTATGATTGTGAATTGGGATATCGAAAACCACTCCGACAAGGGCCGCGGAGTCATGATAAACAAGCATTATGAGGTGCAAGGGGAAACAAAACCCGATGAAGCGGTCCATGATTTCAACATGCACGAGTTTAATATTCTGGAAGGGGGAATGACTGCGGTGACCTGTGTTACTCGCTCTGAGCAGGTCAATCTCGGAGATTTAGGCCGTCCTACAGAAGAGAGCTGGGTCCTCACCGGTGGATTCGCCGAGTATGATCTTGCAACAAACAAGATGCTGGTGCAATGGAGTAGTGCAGATCATATTGCGCTGCACGAGTCTAACCTATTCCACGCCGAGGACCATGCCTCGGGTGAGCCTGGCTGGGATTATGTCCATGCAAATGCAGTCGACAAGAACGCTGCGGGCGATTATATCCTTTCACTTCGCTTTACCGATACTATCTACGGTATCTCAGGCGTCGACGGCAACATCATGTGGCGGCTAGGTGGCTTGGAAAGCGACTTTGTGCAGGACTTCACCTTCTCAAAGCAACACGATGCCAAATTTGTGTCGTCTGAAGGGCCAATTCATGTCATATCATTCCTGAACAACGCAGGCGACGAGCGTGGGAACGCAGAGATGCAGTCCTCCGTCCTGTACGTTGAACTCAATACCGAGACCAAGGTCGCCCGTCTTCTCAAGCGCATCAACCGCCCAGACACCGGCCTAACTCTTCTGCGCGGAAGTGCTCAGACTCTCCCAAATCAGAACGTGTTCGCCGGCTGGAGTGAGTGGGGATACCAGAGCGAGCATTCGCCTGAAGGCGATGTCCTGATGACCGCCAAATTCGCGTCAACTCGCTACTCAACCTACCGTGCCTACAAGGGCGTCTGGACTGGCCGACCTCTCACTCCACCCGACGTAGTGTCAACTGTGTACGGTACTACTAGCACTGATATCACCACCATCATCCATGTCAGTTGGAACGGCGCCACGGATGTCGCAGGGTGGAGATTCTATGCACAGGCTTACGACCGCGCCGATCCCGTCCTAGTCGGTGCTGCTAACAAAACTGATTTCGAAACAATGTACATCGTGGACGGGTACATGGACTGGATCACCGTCACGGCTGTAGATGTGAATGGCAGCGAGATGGGCACATCAATTGTCCAGCGCAGCACCATCCCTGCGAATTGGAAGGCAGTTGGCTTTCAGGGCTCCACAAACCCCAGTCCCGATGATCCATCTCTTATCTCGTCTATCCACCAGAAACCTCTTCCTAACCCGATCTCGGGCAACGGTACTGAACTGGGCGCTGTCGGAGACAGTACACTCATTGACATGGATAGCCAGGACTCCTCCTTCGCCGACGCGAAGGAGGTGGCCAAGGCCGTCTACAAGGCTTACGACGTTATCCGCAGCGTGGGCGGCTTCTTGCTTCTCTTGCTCCTTGCCTGTGCTCTCGGTGGCGTCGGTCTTGCAGTCTACCGGCTTATCAAGGGCCGAAAGAATCGTGCTTACCAGCACGTGTCTTCAGAAGAGGACGTTCCGACAGAAGAGATTCGCTTGCGTTCGTCGCATGAGTAACTTTGTTCCCATTCTTGCTCCCTTTTTTTTTTTTTTTCTTGCCTCAACTATTTTTTTTTTGTCATGCATGATTAGCAGCGTTGTATCTGCATCAGAAGATTTTCATTCAGCGCGAACCTTCCTGGTGAAGGTGTCTCGGATGGAAAGTTTTATCACGAACCAGGACCTGAATAAAGATAAGGTCTGATACTGGCCTTCGAGAGGGTATGAGTATATACTGTCAGGTCATGGTTTAATCACGCATATCATACCCCATTTGGCGTTTTTGATTTTGGCTTTCGTTTTGAGAGCCTTGGGTGATTTTTGTTTTTTTTGTTTTTTTCCCCTTCCTTTGATTTTTGGCTTTTTGGACCGTTGGACTGTTCAACTCTGCTTGAACTTCCTTCGGGTGATGTTCCCGGGTCGTGTCATTTATTCTCTTGTCTAATATTCATCGGGTGATACTAGTGTCTACCCTTGTGAGAGCGGGCCATGGAAGCCAATGTACATACACTCATCGATATACGGCCGGAATCCCAGCAAATCGCATATTTTTATTCCCATTATTCGGTAGTATAGTTGTATTGCTTTCTGTGGTCAGCAATTTCTTGACTACAACCTAGCCTGGCCCCGGGCCGCCAGTGGACTATGGGATACGGGACAGGGAAAGGTACACTTGTCTTGATTTCATCCTCGATCTTTGATCAGCTTTCTCCACTTCCGGTGGAGGATGAAGGTATCGTTGATATCAATCGCTACGCAAGGCACAGAGGATACGTAGTTATCATCCGGCCCTCCAATCTAGACTCTACATGTGGAGTCCTTCAGCTGATTTGTGCACGATAAAACGCTTAATCGACTTGTAGCTCTCGACGTTGAATTTATTGGGAGTGGAAGGTTCATTGGAGATTTTTAGATTACCTTGGCACTTGTGAATATTTGTATAGGAATTACTGTACTGGAGTTAACAAGGTTTAGCGCAGTCCGAATAGGAAATTTTCGAGTCCGTGTAGACAGGCTCGTGTAAACGGCTCTTCCTGTCTCCGTGCATCCCATGATGTTCAAGGCCTTACTTAAATCAGCCCAGTCCTATACATTATTTTATAGAGCCGCGCCGATTTATGAAAATTGTTAAGCCAAACAATGGTGGCTGGATCGAGCACTCATGCGAAGTACATTGCCCTTTAACCAGCTGTTCATGAGGCTATTTATGAACTTTGAGTACTAGGGGGAATACAGGCCCCGGATAATGAATTGGAGGCAATTGAGGTATACAGGGGTGACGAAAAAGAGAAGGAATAAAGGAACGAGGTAGTTTAAATAGACATCGGGCATCGCTAACATATGTACTATTGCAACCCGTGGACTGCTATCTACTCAACCAGAAGTAAATGTAAATGGATATCATAAGATTAACTAAAGGAATATCTATAAGAATCATATCAAAAGTAGAGAAATAACATGACAGAGAAAGATAACATGAAAAAAAAAATGTTCATGGGCCCTATGGTTGGGACTTGTTCAAAATTATTTCCGCCAGCGCCATCAAAGACCCGCTAGACAGCAACTCCAGCACCTGCACGTTGGCATTCGCCTCACGCGCAATCCAGTTTCGAATCTCAATCGCCACCAGCGAATCCAGTCCCAGTGAAGAAACCGTCACCGATGGGTCCATGTCATCCTGTGAAATGACAAGCACCTGCGCCAGCTTCGCCGCCAATGCCTGGTAGCAGATCTCCAGCGCCGCCTCTCTGCTCTCAGCATTGTGCAGCATCACATGGAGTGCCACTGACGGCCCACTCGCTCCAGCTCCACCGCTACCCAGTTTCTCCTTGGCCGTCTCGTAGAGCACGCTGAACTTGGAGTCCTGCGCCCAGAAGTGTTCCAGCGTTGCCCCCAGACTCAGCCCCGTAATGCTCTGCCCTGAGCACGATTGCGACAGATCCCCTGTGATCGCGGCGCCTAGGAGCGCAAGCACTTCGCTTTCGTCCATGGTGTCGCTGCCAATGTTCTTCAGAACTTCTGCGAGTCGCTTGGCGTCCACGTCGGCGAGGTATCCCGCATCACTGACCGCGGTCAGGTCGATGGTTGTTCCGGCGAGGCCTTGCGCACGTCGCCAGCTCATGAATTCGTCCAGGAAGACGTTTGCAGCGGCGTAAGCGGCTTGTCCACGGTTACCGATCACACCGGCTACGGAGGACAGCGCGACGAAGAAGTCTAGCGGGGTTCCTGACAGGACGTTGTGGAAGTTCCAGGCTCCTTCAACCTTGCCGACGGCGACGGAATGGAAGTCGTCGTGGGTCATGTTCTCGAAGAGCATATCGCGGAGGACCATGGCGCCGTGGACGACACCGCGCACTGGCGGCAGGTTCTTCATGTCTTTGTTGATGAGGTGCTCGACGGATTGCTTGCTGCTAACGTCGCAGGCCTTCACGGCGACGTGGGTCTTTTTGGCGGCGAGCTCGTCGATTAGAGCTTGTACTCTGTCGTTTACTTCTGCGCGACGGGATACGAGGACGATGTTGCGGGCGCCCTTCGCCGACATCCAGCGAGCCATACTTCGGCCTAGACCTCCTGTTCCACCGATGAGGATGTACGAGGCATCTGCCTTGAGCAGGTTGGAGCTGGTCTTTGGTGTGACGGCCTGGGGAGGGGACATGTTAGAATTTTTGTTCCTAGGGTTATCTTGGAGAGAAAGTTATACATACCTTGACATGGTCACCGGGGTTGGGAACCACCACGATCTTACCCATAGCCTTACCCGTTTGAAGGGTACGGAAAGCAGTCTCCAGTTCGGAGATGCGGTATGTGGTAAGAGGCAGGATAGGGCTGATGGTACCTTGCTTGAGCAAGTGGCTGACGAAAACCAGCAATCGGTTCATCAACTTAGGCTTGTAAGCCGCAACCTTGGTCAAATCGACCGAGGAGAAGGTCACGTTGTATTCGAATGGCAACATGTCCAGACGGGTGTTCTTCGTGATATCAGCCTTTCCAATCTCAACGAATCGACCGAATGGAGCGAGACACTCCCATGTCTCGCGGAGCAGATCACCCGCAAGCGAGTTGACCACAACATCCACGCCCTCGCCATTCGTCAATTGGCGAATACCCTGCTTGAAAGAAGTGTCACGGCTGTACAGGATGTGGTCCTCTGCAATGCCGTATTGGGTCATGAGGAAATGCTTCTTCTCCACGCTACCGACGGTAGTGAAGATCTCGGCACCGATCATCTGCGCAAGCATAATCGCCGACTGGCCCACACCACCGGCACCAGCGTGGATCAGGACACGCTCGTCAGTCTGGAGACGACCGAGATCGAAGAGTGCATAGTACGCGGTACAGAAGACCACAGGCACGGTGGCACCGACCTCGAAAGACATGTCCTCGGGAATCAGAGCAGCACTGGTACCCTTGCAGCGAGCATAGGTCGAGTACGCACCCAGTGGCAGCGCCATCACGCGGTCGCCAACTTTGACATGCTTAACGTTCTTTCCTGCCGCGGCAACAACACCAGCACACTCGATACCGATGTACGGCTGCGCCAGCTGGCCCATCGTCACAACGATATCCTTGAAGTTGAGGCCCGTGGCCTTCACCTCGATCTCGATATCATCGTCAGCCAGCGGCTCGGGCACCTCGTCCGTGAAGTATAGGGTGTCGAGGGCTCCGGCGCTGCCGATCTCGAGCTTGAAGCGGCGGCCAGGCTGGTCAAATGGCTGCGACGAAATTGTCATCTCATGTGTCTCGTTGTGCACGAAGGCGTTTGCAGGCTCATCGTCACCGACGCGGGGAACAAGGAGGTCAGAGCCACGGGCCTTGAATTCGAAGTCCTTGCATGGCTTTGAGCCATCCGTTGGCCAGAGCACTTCCATGGCGGACAGGATGGATCCGGCTGGGTGCTTGAGGTCTTCGTCTGTGATGCCTAGCGTGGCGACCTTGGCGAGAGACTCGGAGCGCAGACTGCGGGTCAGTCCCACAATCATGTAGGCATCGGGGCTGTCGGCGCGGAAGACCCATATAACGTGGGAGGCGCTGAGAAGGGTCTTCTGAATAGACTCAAACTCGGCGTTGGTGAGATCGCGGAGAGTCTTCTTGCCGGTTTGAAGGACGATAACGTGCTTGTTGGCGAGGTCTGCTGAGCCGAAGGTGGAAATTGATGGTGCCCAGCCGCTGGCGTAGCTGGAGATGGAGCTATTGACCTTCTCGAGGTTGCCGTCGGTTTCTCCGAATTGAGTGATGAGAACATCAGTGGATGGCACTGAGTGGCCGTTAGCATGACCGTTGGCTTGGCCATTAGTGTGCCCGTTTGCGTGGCCATTAGCGTGCCCGTTGGCGTGGCCATTAGTATGTCCGTTGGCATGACCATTAGCCTCGCCATTAGCATGGCCGTTGGCTTGCTCGACCTCCTTCTTGAAAGCATTCTCGGCAGCGGACAGAGTCACCCACTCGAGCTTATAGCACAGATCGCGAGTCTCTGGGCCGCGAATGGAGCCGGGGTCCTTGAGAGGAGTCATGATCAAACCCTCCATGTCAATCAAGACCTCTGAGGAGCCTTCAGGAGTGACCCAGAGATCGAACTTAGTGGGTTCAGGGCTGGGCTTGCTGGGACCTCCATTACACCAAGCCTTGACAAAGTCTCCGGTTTGGGAGGGGATCTTGTCCACAATAGTCAGGTTCTTGATCATGGTAGGCATATAAAGAGTATCTAGCTCCATGCGTCCATTACCCAGAATTGGCCAGACAAGGTGAAGCAGACCATCCAGGAAAGCGGGGTGGATAGTAAGAGGAGCTTCGAATTCCTTAGGCATCATAGACTTTGTGTCTCGGACGAAAAGATCCGCACGACAGTGTTGAGTGTGCGAGTAGATGTTGTCCAATCCCTGGAAAGCCGGGCCATACCCAGCTCCCACCTCGGCGAGGATTTGGTACATGCTCTGAGCATCGACCTTGTATGTGGTTTCCTTCTCCACCTTGGCAATCTGCTTCTGGAAACGCTTGACTTCCTCCTCACTCACGTTCGAGACGGCGCTACGCTGGTTCTTGTTGGCGCGTGTTCGAACAAGACCTGTGCAGTGCTCTGTCCAGCCACGCTTGGTGGTCCAGGAGCAGATGCGGAATTCATCCCAAATATCGGAGTGGCCACGGGTGCCCTCAGTGTAGGGTCTGAGGCTGATGGTAGTCTCCGAATCGACCTCATCCGTCAAGACAAGAGCGGCACCGACTTTGACTTCACGGAATTCGAATTGTGAGAATACTGTGTCATGCTGTGCTGCGCGTCGTCGGGCTGCCTCAACGGCCATGGAAAGGTATCCCGCCATGGGGTACACGGCCATACCCTGCATCTTGTGCTCTCGGAGCCACTTGATGTCATCAAGATGAATGACATTGCGGAAAGTCGGCTCAAGCTCGTTCGAGTAGACGGCTTCAGTACCCAGGATATCATTTCGCGGGCCATTGCGGTGAGCGTGCTTCTGTGCAATGCGAGACTCGTGCCAGTACTTGGTTCCGTGCTGCCATGGGTAGCGAGGCAAGTCTGTGAGGAAAGCTCGGTTCTTTGCGTGGCTGGTGGGGAAGTTCATCTCGGTGATATTCAAGTCCATACCACGTACGAAGGCAGCACCGGCGGCATCCAGAACGGACTGAGCTGGCTCGGCGTTACGAACAACAGTAGGAGCATATCCAATCTTTGAAGCCACTGAGCCAAGGGTCTTCAGAGTATCCAACACAGGTCCCTTCAGAGCTGAGTGGGGACCAATTTCCATCAAGAGGTTGGGTCGGCTATCATCCCGGGCACACATTTTGCTGAGGGCATTTGAGAAAAGAACAGAGGAAGTCAAGTTCTGAACCCAGTAGGCTGCGCTCAGTTCAGAGGGGTCGGCGATCTGGCCAGTAACGGAGGAGAAGAAGGTGGCGGTTGAAGTAGATGAGGGCTTAATCGAGTCGATAGCGGAGAGGTACGCTTCGGCGACCTTCTTCATGTGGTCCGAGTGATAGGCAACATCAATCTTGAGCTTGCGGTTGAAGAGTCCCTTCTCCTGCAAGGCAGCTTCCAGCTCATCAATGGCGTCAACATCACCAGAGACTGTAACACTAGAGGGACTGTTAACACAGGCAATGGTGGCATATGAGCCAAGGGTCTTGAGCATAGGCTTGACTGCATCAGCTTCAGCACCAACGGCAATCATACCACCCTTCAGATCAGGGTAGGTCTTCTTCAGAAGCTGTGTCATCTGACCACGGCGGTAGGCAAGAGCCATAGCTCCCTCCAAGTCATAGATGCCAGCAGCATATGCAGCTCCAATTTCACCAGAGCTGTGGCCCACAACAGACGAAGGCTTGACTCCCCATGATGACAAGAGATCAGTCAGGGCGATCTGAAGCGCTGTGCAAGCAGGCTGACTCAAGTGGGGAGAGTTGATCTCAGAGACTGCTGCATCCTTCTCGAGTTCCTCTTGAAGAGAGAACTCAGCGCCGAGGTCCCGTAAGCAGCGATCAGCTCGCTCAATTGCGCTGGCAAAAACGACATATTCCTTCATCAAAGGCATGCCCATCTGTGCCCATTGAGCACCCTGTCCAGTGAAGACATATGATACTGTGGGGACACCCAAAACTCGAGTAGGGTTGATCTTTAATTGCGCAAGACGAATGCTGAGGCCGTCAAGTGATGGAGCAGATAGAGCAATTCGGTATGAAAGGTGAGACATCTTGCTGCCCACCGTGTGTGCGAAGTTACCGAAAAGAGACTTTTCAAATACTTCGGGACGCTGTTCGAAGTAGACACCAAAGTCGCGAATCCTCGTCTTCAGAGACTCCTTGTCGTTGGCGGAAATGAGGAATAGTTTGTGGGAGGGATCGTTGTCGAGGTCGGGATTATCTTGGGTTTCAGTTGGTGGAGGTGCTTTCTCGAGAACCACATGGGCGTTGGTGCCTCCAAATCCGTAGTTGGAGACACTGATATACTTCTTGCCTCGGGGCCAGGGTCGTGTTGATGAAACGACCTTCATATTCCACTCGTCCATCGGGATATTAGGGTTGGGCTTCTTGAAATCCGCGTTTGGCAACAAAAGTCCTCGATCCAAGATCATGGCAGCCTTGATGATGGAGGCCATACCACTGGCACCTTCCAGGTGACCAACGTTTGACTTAACAGAGCCAATGTAGAGCGGGTTCCTCTTATTTCTATTCTTTCCAAGTGCATTATGAACGGCGGTGGCTTCAATAGGGTCACCAGCCTTGGTACCAGTGCCGTGCATTTCAACATATCCACAGTCGTCAGGATTCAAGTTCGCAGAGCGATATACTTGACTTATTAAATCTTGCTGGGACTGGCCATTTGGCATCGTAATACCCTTTGTTCTTCCGTCCTGGTTAACGCCGGAGTTGGCGATAATAGCGCGGATTGGGTCCTTATCCCTTATAGCGGCATCAAGAGGTTTGAGAAGCACAACACCGGCACCTTCACCACGGGCGAATCCGGACTTGGCCCTCTCGTCAAATGCGTAAGTTTTTCCCTCGTCATTAAAAAGCCTTTCAAAATACCCAAGTTAGAAAATTGCGCAATTCAAACACACAAAACTCGAAGCCACAACTCACTGTGAGGTTGACATAGTCACGAAATAGTCTGGGCTGATATTCAATCTGCAGCCACCGACCAAAGCTTCTTTTGACTCGCCACTTCGTAAACTTTGAACAGCAGAATGTAAAGCCACCAGGGATGATGAACAAGCAGTATCGACAGTAAAGCTAGGCCCTTGAAAGTTGAAAAAGTATGAAATACGGTTGGATTGAAGGCCAGGAGAACATCCAGTCGCTTGGAAATTAGGGGTCGTTTCGAGATCCCGAAGGTTGCGGAGTTCATAGTCGGCAAAGTTACCACCCACGAAGACTCCGACGTTTCGGCCAGAAAGACTTTCTTTGGGAATGCCAGCACTCTCCAAAGATTCATATGCACATTCTAGTAATAGCCGTTGTTGCGGGTCCATAGAAATGGCTTCTTGAACGCTCACGTTGAAAAAGGGGGCATCGAATTGGGAAATCGTCTCTTCGTCTAGGAAATATCCTCCTTTGGGGTTTGCGGTCCCCAGTTTCGAAGGGTTTGGGTGGTGGTAGGCATCGGTGGAGAATCGTTCTTTAGGGATTGGTGACCAGCCTGTACGGCCTCGAGTACATAGTTCCCATAGATCGGTCGGGGAATTGACCTGGCCGGGCAGTCGACACGAGTAACCAATCAGCGCAATGGGCTGTGGCGTTCGGCCATCTTGTGGCCCATTAGAGTCCAAATTACTCATGATGGTAGACTCCGTGAAATGCAAAAAAGAGAGAATGAAACGCAAATTTCGCGAGGCCCACGACGCGGTCCTTGGGTTAAATAGGGACAAGCAAAACCTTTGGAATAAACGATCATCAGGGTGACCGTTTCCACTTTTTTTTAAATTCTTTTCCTATTTTTCACAATGGGGGTAGTTTTAATTTTTTTAATTTTTTAATTTTTGACTCCTGGCTGTAATTGTTTTTCACTCCGAACGCCGGCAGTGATAAGGAGTCATTCACATTGGACAGTGTTAGCGTAACTTTCGTGACCTGCTGTGCAGCCCACTTAGGTTAGACACAAATTCAGGGACAGAATGGGTCCATGCAACCCACACGAGCCTCGATCAACTGTGGGACTTGCCTACTTTCTTGTATTGTCCTTGGAACTAGTGGACCGTATGTCGATCACATGTGTTTTCGGAGGGAATGGCATGTTTCCCGCTCAATGCTGAATAGCTTTCCGTCTATTTCTTTCCTCCTGCTGCTATCTTGTCTACTCTCGAATCTTGGTTTTTGCTCCTAGATTGTACGACCGCTGTTATTGGAAAGCTTGTTGTTTGGTCTAGACGCACCCGAAATGAAGTTCATCTGTCTTCATGGTGCCATAGGCAACATTGAAGTAAGTGCGCGCAAGAGAAAGATTGAATGCGGAGAATGAGAAGATCGCGAGACTGACTCCTAATCCTCCGCAGAACATCAGTATTCAGCTGTGTCAGTGACGTGGAGGTACTTTTTATCATCGGGATCCTCGTTAACAGCGGACCTAGCCCCCTTGCAGAAGGAATTGGACGCAGACAATGCAGCGTCTTTCATCTACATCAATGCGCCAGTGCCAATAACTCCTCCAGATGGTACGAATTTTGACCCCTTTTGAACATTCGGAATAGACATATCTAATGGTCGTTTCAACTACCAGGTTTCGAGGAGTACTTTGGCGTTGGCCCGCACTTTCGGTGGGCCGATGATGGTGGTCAAGCTGCGGACTCGATGATTAGCCGTGTTCGGACCATCCCTGACGGTCAAAACCCTGAGGACGTGATGCGCGACTTGGTAGGAAAGCGCGAAGTGGTCTGGAAGAACTATGACCAGGTTATGGACATACTCGACAAAGTGATCGCAAGCGATCCCGATATTCACGGCATCATCGGGTACAGTGAAGGAGCCGCGATGGCATCTACCTATATTTTGGATGAGGAAAGGCGGTATAATGAGACCGGACGTGAACGTCGCATCAAGTCGGCTATGTTCATCACTGGATGGCCTCCCATGAACCCAAAGGACGGTATTCTCCTTGCGGACGAAAGCGACGTGATGATTGATGTGCCTACACTGCATGTCGTTGGAGCCAATGGTACTGTGATTCTCGATCTTGATAACGCGATTTACCCCTCACGACCTCGGGCTAATTTATTTTGTGTTTCGGTTAGATCCATTCCGTCATGGCGCCTTCGCATTGTACAATGTCTGCGACCCCGACACGGCCACATTCTTCGATACGGGCAAGGGACACACCATCCCGCGGTCTGGATTGGTGATCCAGGAGTTGGCGGACGCCGTGCGGGCCTTGGTAAAAAAGGGCAATGGCGAAGAAGACGAATGATTTCTCCACAAGGCATATCGCATTTTGCATCGGGTTATAATAGGCAGCATTGAAGAAGCGTTCTTGATCGTCATTTATTTAGATTTCGGTCATACAAAGCAGATAATTATTACGTTTGGTACAAAATACTCGGGTGGGAGGAAGCTTATCCGGCTGCTGTGCGATCCAGCCCCTTCCGTACGTGTAACATGAGTTCAACGTCCATTAACCTTTCATGACTCCATGAGTCTTTCGAAAGATGTCCGGAAAGAATTCGTCGTTTCATCTCAATTATCAGACTTTGATCTTTGATCTTACGGACAATGTCTCAAGGCATTCTTGGTTTGGAGTTGGTCCCCTTTTTTTTTTCTCGAAAGAGGAAAAGAAACTCTACAATATTTCACATGTAATATTCGATGGTTCCTATCGAATTTCGATCGATCGGCGCGAACTGAGCGCCCAATCGATAACCAAGGTTGGAACCAGTAAACGAAAACCATAGAACGGGACTGCGCTGATCCCAATCTCCTGGATATCTTGGATTCTCCCTGTCACACATCCCGGCTAGTATTGATCTCCCACGTTCACCCTCCTTTATCCCTGAACACAAAAATCTTATTAGATCCCTGGTACATTGTCTCATTTCTCATTTGCCAACTGCGGGTTTTTGTATGGCGACGTCTGTAGAACCTCTCCCGAGCATGTGACTCGGGAAGCCCTCCTCAAAACAACTTAAAAGTGACGAGAGCCTCGTATGTATTTCAGAATGCCGACTGGCCAATCCCACAAAGGCTCCATTTGTCCACTTTTCGCGTAGCCAATTGCCCCGCACGTCATGTTCTTCCAGAAGCTCGTGTTGCTTGTCAGCTGCATCGGAGTGCAGCCATCCTACACCCAAACCACCCCACCAGAGCAATGCGCTACGAGCGTCCATGCGATTCTGGTCCGTGGACAAGGCCCTGGGGACCATTTGAACGTGTTGGTAACCATGCAAAACTTGGTATTGCAGCTAATTCCTGGCTCTAGTAGTGTGGCTCTTCCCTACGATCATGGCGGCAGTGATCACAGGGCAGTTGCCGCCGATGGAGCGCTCATGATGCAGCAGTATATTCGAGATTATGTCGAATCCTGTCCCAAGTCTAAAATATTCCTTCTGGGGTACTCATTGGTGCGTGTGTATCCAACTTTCATGGCGATGTGGGCGTAGGCTATCTTGTTTGGCGCTGGCAAGGACCAATGAACCATGATCAACGACGGAGTATTATCTCGTACCGTTACTGTTTTACAACTCTCTTTTTTTCTACCCCTGAATCCATGCAGCTGAACATCCTTCCATGTACACATCCTCATTCTATTCTTTGCCTCTCAATGGCTAAGCTATTCTCCACAATAGGGCGGAATCATCGTGATGGATGGGTTATGTGGGACTAGTTCGCTTTGGCTCACTAGCGTCTCCGCCATTGAGCCCAAGTATAATAAAAATGGCAAGTGCAAGCCACAGATATTGTATTTCCTAGATCTTTTTGCGCTAATTACGGACTTGCTTGCACAGTGATTGCGGCAGCCACATATGGCGAAGAGACTTTTATTCCCGGCATGCCTTGGAATGCCGGGACGTGCGTCGATGGCGTCGGGGTGAAGAGCTCTATCCGCGTTTATTCCCCACAGATCACTAATGCAGCAGAGGAACATTATAGTTATATCCACGTGTCCATCCAGAATGGTGTAATCCATTCGCAGCCTCTATCCGCAATTATTGTGACGATGGCGATAGCGGATGCTGCGCCAAGTATCTTCCCATCGAGTACTGGGCGCACTTCTTCTACATCTTTAGGTACAATCTCGACCTCCTGCATTTTATCCAGCGCAGACTCAATGAAACGGCGGCCGTCTGATTGTAGTCGATCATGATGCGGTGTTGAGCGCCCGGAAAAAAAAAAAACAAAACAGAAGGAGCAAATTGGAATGCAAAGAAGATGTGCGTGCACGTTGATGAGTGAACAGGGGCAATTTCATTACCTTTTCTTTCGGTAATCGGCTAGACTGAATGAAGCCTAGACTTTTGCTTGGCTCCAGATAAAGTGGATGTTTAAGTGGGTCTTCGAGTTTGATAGTGACCATTCAGGCCAACTTGGCTAATGTCTGCCAAATTAG
This sequence comes from Mycosphaerella populi pn0402, assembly GCA_002153405.1. NCBI lineage: Eukaryota > Fungi > Ascomycota > Dothideomycetes > Mycosphaerellales > Mycosphaerellaceae > Mycosphaerella > Mycosphaerella populi. Next base: position 24,869 of record KZ119545.1, read on the forward strand.
ATCTTGGTAAGGGTTGAAGTAATTAGCACTGTCCAGCAGACGGCTCATAACCTTAATAGGACAAAGATACCCAAATGATCTCACTGGCATGCTTAGTAAAACACCTCCACACCTCCTTTCAGTCCTAAGGCTCTGTATGGCCCAAATAGATAAGGATCAGCGTCGATCCTCTACTCAAAATTTCGGATTTCCTCCGGACACGTCAACTACCCCTTATCGAGGGTAATTACGGTACATCAAAACCACATGGAGGTATCCCCGATGCCAGCAGCGGAGTGGCAAATACGGGTCTTTCTTGTCGTCTCAACTTTGTGGTATCGCCAGGCCCGAGCCATTTTTTCCCCCGGGGTTTGCGCCCTGAGATGCCCTATTTGGGCATTGATTATTGGTTCTCGGGATGTCGATATCCACGTACTATCGCTTACTAGAGCTGTCAATGAAATTGGCCATAGCGAGCCGCTCGTTCGAGAAGGCGCCCTAAAAGGCGCTCTGGAAAGTCAATATGACCCCGGACTAAAAGGGGTGTTGTTTTTTGGTACCGAGCTTCATCATCCATGGATTTCCAGAGGATCCAAGTTATAATCCAGATAAGGTTATCGGGGAGAATTCGGGGGAAATACCCTATCGCAAATATACTTTCTTCATTCTATGGTTGTGATCTTCAAATGCAAGGGAATCCTTACTCCGCTTGCTTACTTGGAGCATGAGAATCAGAGACATGGTCATCTCAAGCAGCTGCATGATCCAGTGTGATACAGTAGTTCACAATACGCAAGGCTAGAGGATCCCCGCACATGCGCGGCTTGCCACAGCCTGACCGAACTGTATTGGCAAGGATTAGCTGACACCAAGTCTGTGTCATTAGAAATGTAAGATCCATGGCCAATGTGCTCCGTCCCTGGTCAATTCACAGTGGGCCAGCACCCCTTGCCTATTGTATACGTGAGAATTACTTACGGCAGGATCAATCCCCCAGCCCGCATTGCATCATCACTGCTTATCCTTATCACATCCTCTTGCGACATACGGAGTACAGCCTTATGAAATGGATATGCCACTAGCAGCTAAATGAACAATTTCGGCCGAACATACGTATTAGCGGGAAAACTAAAGTGCTTTGCAGAAAGCACGCTATAGTTATCGAGAAGCACATGAGCCAAGCCGTGTTTCATGCGACGTAGATCTTCGCCTTTAACGCTTACACTCGATGTCTCATATCTACTTGTCACATGACAAAGATACTGGACGTTCGAAACCTGACCTACTCGACCTGGCGTTGTAGATCGTTTTCGATTGCTCTGCTGTATTAATATGTTTCAAGGACCTGTGTCAACTTCCCAAAGCTAGAGTTTCGCCATCGCAAGAACAAGGATAATGAAACAATAGCATTGAAGAGTAGAAAAAGGTTTCCTGTATACCCGCGGGCATGCACTTGAGACGTTGACGGTTCCACCTATCTTAACGGCTGTTCCAGACTCGAAAGTGAGCTCTATCAACCAGAGCTGGGCCTGGCTATTACCTCGGAAGCTGTTGAAAGGCTCCATCTTTCGACGGTTATGGCATCTCCCCATAAGAATTTTGAAGGCCGTGCGGGTCAATGATTAAATTGACTTTATTCGGAACATAATTGATAGGCATTCGACGAATAAGTTACTATGTCAACACCTACTGCAGGACAATGGTAAGGTCAATTTTACTTTCGCGACCGTCAGAAACCATAGACATAGAGAATTTTATCATAGCACTTTTAATTCTCCAGATTGTTCTACTGTAAATAGAATTCTAGTGAATTGAGTTCAACCATATAGTTTATTTAGAACGTGAGGACTTGGCCTCTTTTTAGAATGGTTAAGTAAAGGAGTTCAATAAGTTATGTTCTAAACACAGGAAGCCAAACGCAAAGATATAGACTCGGGATGAAGCCTCAAATTTCCCAGACAATTTCATACAAATGCAAACACGATAAAGACCTGGGCTATTCATCAGGTCAAGCATTAGCAAGATGCTAAGGATCACCAGATATTTGCGAATTGTATCCAACACATCTCACCTAGATTGAATATTCGGTACCAATCTTAATTCTTCAATCTACAATCATGACAATTCAAATTTTTCGTCAAATTCATGAAGTTTATATATGCGGTTGAAAGAGCTTGTCAAGCCTTTTTGTAAGATACGACCTGGAGGACATGTAAAAGTTCCTTCAACAGAGTTTGAATATCAGACATTTTCCAATCCTTTTTAGAAAACTATAGACTCTGAAATCTAAGTATGGCAAAAAATAATGCCACTAGTGCTATGTGCACTTGGTAATTTACGTGGTTACAGGCGCTACTGTTCAAAGGTCTGGCCTAGACGAAATACCTTCCTTCTTTTAATATCTCTGCTAAGCTCTCCTCCATACCACTTTCTATGACAGACGTCTAAAGGTGTTTGACTGCTACCCTAATTCTTGATGCGATAAAAAAAAGGAATTTATTGTTTTACTCAAGTATTTTGAGCAAAGGAACAAATATTGGGATGGACTGTTGGATGAATTTTCAAGATAAGGCCAAAATCAAACCTACTGTTTTTTCATTCCTTAAAGCATGTGTATCTTACGAACATTTTTCTGTTCAACACAATTCTGCTGGAATATGTGACTGAGGCAATCACAACTATTGCAGCATAAGCTCCTAGGCCCATAGTAGTTGTTGGAAAGGATTCATTTGTTCGTATCCGTTCCCGATTGACCTGCCTGGTCCTTGTCTAATAAAAGTTCTGAGCTGAACAAATTCTAGCATGGAGATATATAGAGTGGTCAAGAAGATAAAAGGGTCGTATTGAGTAAATCTTCCAATATCATCCAAAAACACCCTGATGTCAATGTGAAGCTCTTTCAGAGAGGTGAATTCACGAAACATGCGGGTGACTTGATAATTCCAACTACCATCACTCTTCTTCTTCCATTTGAGATATTCTGCCTCTCTAGACGTACGACTGGCTTCATGGTGAAGCTCAACATAGTGAATCTTGGCCCTTGCCTCTAGAGGAAGATTGTCGATCCAACGTCGAAGAGTCTTGGTACTCCGAAGAATAAAATGTATCCCGCCATAGGGCCAGAAATATATAGATCGTACCTAGGTATCAGCTGGAAAACAGCATCGACTTCAAAAGGATAAACTTGAGTTATCTCTGACATGTCATGGTCAATGTAGGTCAGACGAAAACGGGGTCTGGACGAATCATCAAGATAGGGCAGCATACAAAAGTCGTCTCCAGATTTGCCCACTTTGATACGGAGTCCAAAGGTTTCCTTTTTTGAGATCTCAATACTATTTGCGGCTCGCCAGGATCCATTGGTCAAGTATTTGTATAAGATTGAGAAGCGTCATCACCCGAGCACCCAGGAATTTTCGACATAGCTGTGCCATTTTGTCTGAAAGATCTTCACACAAGTTGTGTGATTACTGGAAGTCTTTTCATGAATGAGTAGGGCGATTATGCTCATTAGAGCATCGGTCCCTAATGCTGATGGCTTCAATACTTGAGGATGCCCAACATGATCAACACTTAGCAGAACTTGACGTTAGCTTCATGGTCTTCAGCAGGGAAATCGCGTGGAGAGGTGCTGCTAGCGAGTATGAGGCATCCTGTAGAGGCGAAGTAGATATTCGAGGAGCCAGTAGAGGGCCAACCAAGCTATTATATATGGGTTTATATGTGATAAGTCTACACATGAGTTCAGCTTTTATGAGGAAAATAAGGCTTGGGGACGTAAGGTCCCAGAAACACTGGAGAATCTGGGATCTTCCATGACGGCAACTCCTGGTGAAACATGACTGAATCCCAGGCCCACCCTATCAACATGTGCCATGAGCAGAGCTGTCTATTCTTCCTGTGTTGAGGAGCGTCCGTACTATTTAACCAGCGCTGCGTACTTTCTTGGCAATTGAACACTAACATAGAAAGTCTCCTATGCTGCACAAGCACAAGGTAGGTAGGTCACTTGGAGTGGAGCAAATATTTTGCATGAGGAATGATAAGAGTAGCTGCCAAGCACACTCCCAGTCCGTATAGTAGCCATGCTGGTGGAAAGCATGCCAGACAACGTTTGCGTGTAGTCGATATAGCGCCGCCCTCGAAAGTGGCTAATCCCGTTCCGGCGAACCCCAAATTCTCCTTTTACCATTTCATCTTGCGACAGCATCAGCACCAGCACTCCATGTCCTTCCTGTCCACCACTCGCCCCATTGCAGGCGTCCTCTCCAAGTCTATCCCAATTGCACGATCTGGCCCGAGCCGCCTCTACTCGACCCCACGACCTCCCAACAGCGCGCCAAACAACAACCGCTCCAATTTCAAGGTCCTGCCCATCGTAGCTCTCTTCGTTGTCAGCTCTGGCTCCTACGTGCTGCTCGTCAGATCTCGGACAGGCCAGACCCGCCCAACCAACTGAGGTAGGTCGATCAAGCCCCAAATCCGCCACCCCTGTTTCCCGCGCTAAGCACTCATCAGCGACCCCCACCTCGACCCCTCGAACCTAATAATTCCTGCACACCGACAAAACAAACACCACTCTCTTCCTCCACCTCCCCAATCCCACGCCCTCAATCCCTCACAATGGCCAACGCCGCTTCTCCCCGCTTCTCCTCCGACGATGTGACTGTCGTCTTCTTCCTCGGCGGCCCAGGAAGTGGCAAGGGCACCCAATCCG
>KZ119545.1:31105-43774 GCA_002153405.1 Mycosphaerella populi pn0402
CGGACCACTGCTTCTCGCCGAAGACACGGTAGGTTGCGCGGTGGACGAGGAACTCAGATCGCAGCTGCGAGAGCTTGCCCTCAACCAGGCCAGCGCGGATAGTATCGATGACCCACATCTCGACATCGGAGGCCTCGATGCGCAGAGCGGAGGCAATAGCGGAGTAGGCAAGCGAGCGGGAGGGGGCCGAGGCGGCGAGGGAGGTCAGAGTCAAGAGACGGATCTTGGTCTTCAGAGCGTCGGCGGCTTCGGCAAGGACGCCGTTGGAGATGGTGGCAAGGGGGTTGGCGGCAATGAACTCCTCGTAGGTGTCCATGGTGTCGGAAGTGAAAATCTCGAGCAGCTCGAAGAGAGTGCTATCGCTGGTGCGGAGACCCTGCACGGCATCCGAGGCAGTCAAGGAAGTGAAGTCGAAGACGTTGGGACGACGCAGGGCCGCGGCGAGGGCGCGCACGGCAAGGTCGCGGGCAGCGGGCTTGCTGGCGTCGGCTGAGGGGATGATCTGGAGGGCCTGCAGGACGTGCGACTGGGCGAGAGCGTCGTCACCGGCTGCGGTGGCGGCATCGGCGATTGCAAGGTGCAGCTTCTGCACCTCCTCGTCGTCCAATTCCCATGCGGAGAGCCATGTGGGCAGTTGGTTGGCCAACTGTGGCTTCAGGGCCTCGAATGCATATCCAGATCCAGATTGACGGATCACGGCCACGACGGCCAGGAGAACGTGGTAGCGGCTTGAGTCGTTGGCGGACAGAGTGTTGAAGATGGTGGTAAGGATGGAGATAGCCAGAGTAGGGCCAAATTGAGGGGAAGTGGTGATGGGCTTAGCGAGGTAAGTGCAGATGCGAGGGAGGAACACGTCCGGGTCGGAGGACTGAAGGACGAGGTGAATGAGGAGGTTGTAGGAGGGTGTGATTTCTAGCGATTGTAGTGAAATGTTAGTCGCCCTGTCGTCTTTCAAAGCGGCACACAAAAAAAAGTTGCGGCGCGGTTCCAATATTCCGCAATATCAAATTTCGAGAATGGTCGCAACTTCGCAATTCGCCAACTCACCCTTCTCTGGAGCACCGTTCAGGGCAGTGGCAGCTCCCACAAGTTTCTTCAGGACCTCATCGTGCTGCTTAAGGTCGGGCTCGCCCTCGGACTGTTCCTGCTCGCGGATCGGCTGGAGGAGCGGGGCGATCTCGGACTGAAGGCTCTCTTCTTTGCGGAGAGCGTCGACGTACTGAGCAAACTCCTCAGCGAGCTCGGAGAAAGAACCCTCAATGAGGAGGGTGTTGGTCGGAGCGGGCATTGTGTGGTGTGGTGAGAGGAAAGAGGGGGAGAGGTTCTTTGATGGTGGAGTCTNAAATTTCAGTGTGTGCCAGAAAAGTCTTGGCGAAGGGAACACAGATTTGCCCGTACAATTTCGCTGACCTTCCCCCATCCCTCCCATCTACATTTACGTCGTCTTTATCGATGACTACATTATTTATTGATGTTTCTGGGTGATCGGTCTTGGATAAAATTATGTTTTATTAGGCCATCTTTTGCTGTGGCACGTCGTGTCCGGACGCTGATGCTTCGCCGCTAAGAACAATGAATGACAGGCACCAGCCCTGCATAGATCGGGGAATGATACCAATGCAGCCACAGGCACCCAGAAACTGCGAATCTCATAAAACAAACGCAGCTAAAACAAACAATAGAGTTTGTGATCGCGCTAACATAAAATGATAAAAGCGAAAGGCCCCATCACACCCAAGACCGAACTTTCAATCCATTTCAAATCACAGGAACGGTTCACAGAACCAGGCGCATGGCCATGAACATAGCTCCAGCCATCATACCAGTGGAGTAGGTCTCCATCATGTTTCCAAGAGGCATTGCGGCGTTGGAGGTGGTCTTTGCAGAAGACGAAGAAGAGGAGGAGGAGGATGGAGTAGACTCGGTCTCAATGGTGTCGGTAGAGGAGGAAGAATCAGAAAGAGATGTGGACGAGGGGATTGAGGAAGAGCTGCTTGTATGGGTAGCAGTGGCGTTCTTAGAGCCACATTTGTTCGCATTCTTGCAGGCTTCCTGGCCCATGGCATCGTTGGGGTGCGCATCAATGCACTGGCCGTAGTTGGCCTCACAAACGTAGAAAGGTACTGTCATCTTGTATGGAGAGACGTCGGGAGTGCTTCCATCGGAACAGACGCAGTTGAATTGGAGGGTAGACTTGAGTGACAGTCGTTAGATCCTGATGGTTTGTTTACTAAATCATTCGGCGAAGTCACATACAGGATCGCAGGTATTCTGCTTGGTCGAACCCTTGCAAATAGACGGACAGACATTACGCTGGCCGAGACACCATGAGTCTAGAAGAGCCAATGTTAGCAAGGAGCCCATGGGAGAATCTGAAGACCAAACATACTTCGCTCGTCTGGCTTAACCAGCCCAATATTGAAGCCAGCTGGAAGACCAGGAGTGGTAGTCGAGTTGGCACCAAGAGCCGAAGCTGCTAGAGCAGAGAGAACCACGACGTAAGAAAGCATTATGTTTGAGTTGTGAATATAGAAGAGTCAAGAGATACGGGTAACAGAAGATCAAGGAATGGGAAGAGAAGCTTGGAGAGGAGGAGGAATTGTAGAAAGTGCAACAAACAACAAAACGGGGCCAAGGCTAAATAACAATCAACACTGGTATGGGAAGGAGCCAGGAGCCAACAAAGCAAACAAGCAACCGTATCCGCAACAACCTTTTGCATACCTTCTACACTTGACAACTCGATCTCTTGTTTCCGAAACCGTCGACCTCACCGTGACTGCATTATTTGGATCTTCCAATCATTGGAGGTTTCCAAAGCAAATCCCCTCGCGCGGACCAACCCCTGCGTAAATTGGAATTCTATCTACAGAAGTTCTCGAGTCACACAAACACACAAGCCGATGCTGTGTCACCCGTTTCTGCTCCCCCATAAACCTGAATACTAACCAAAATCAAGTCCATAAACGGACAACGTCGTGCTACCACTGGCGTTCAAGAACACGAGCGAAACTTGTTGTTCCTGCATTCCAGCTCCGAATTCTTTATCGACCAGAATCACCCCTTGCAGATGTCATCGCCACTTGCATGCCCGGGTAAGACCGTGTCCGTGTGACAACTAACTGTGAACAAAGCAGAATATGAGTTTATCGGCCCAGTTTGCCTTATATCTCCAATATCAGAACTACATACGCGCTCTATACTGTACAATTGTTGTATAGTTCTCACGTGATGCCCGACAAATCACAATGACCCCAATTGGATCTGCCGAGGCTCCGATCTGCAGCCGGGAAACTGGTCAACACATTAGTGTAGTTCCTGGGTCCCTGGCAGGTCTTCCTTGCAGCACGCGAGAAAGAAGCAGTCTGGCAGCGAAGTTTGCAGATCTCAATCCCCAGTCTGCACCTTGGGCAAGAAATCCGCCCTTGTAACAATGGCCGATACGGCTTCCGAAATCGCCCACTTCCAGTCCCATCCCTGGGCCAAGAATCTCATTTCTTCGGAGGACTATGAGCCAATTATTACAGACTCCCGGCGCATGAAGCAGGGTACAGGGGAGGATGGGTATTTCGCAGGAACTTTATCTACGCCTTCGACAATTCCTCATCTCATCACTCTCCAACGCCGTAACATCGCTCCCGCACCAGCCGAGGTTCCGGCCTGGCTTCCTGCGACTAAGCAAGATGCTGCTACTGCTGCCAAACGAACTCCGGGTATAAACCCCCCAGACCTTATTATGATTTACGAGTTTGGCACCCCTGGTGTATCAGGTCATCCTTCCACAGCACATGGAGGAATTGTCGCGACTGTCCTTGACGAGGCCATGTCACTTGCCGTTGCGGCGCATACTTCTGGTCCAGTAGCGTCTATTGAGTCAGACCAAAACCCACGCGGTAATATATTTACTGCACAGCTGGATGTGCGATACCGACAACGAGTAACGGTACCCGGCTTATTGGTTATCCGGACAAAGGTTATCGGGCGTGTTGGCCGCAAGTTTTGGGTCCGGGCCCAGGCTCTGCAAGAGGATGAGGAGAGCACAGGCGGTCACTTAGAATGGGCGAAGCGAAAGGTCGTGAAGGCTGAAGCCATGGCTTTTTGGATAATAACGCCGAATGAGAAGCTATAGTAGAAGTTTCAGCTAGAAGGCATGTATATACTCAAACTCAGACCTTGGTGCTCTCAGAATAGCCTTGCTCAGCTGGGAAATACAGTACATCAATCGAGCAATACATATTACTATGCTAGTTCAACCCGTAGTGTTCCTAATATATTGGAATAGAATGCCGAACTATTGTCAGCATGGGGGCCATGGATTTCCATGCAATATCGCCGTTGAAATCGTCGACATGTCAGCCATCCCGGCGTAGCCGTGAAGCCGATCTTTCCCCGTTGTTTCCTTGTCCCCGCTTCCTCCGGTCTCTAGATCTAATGCCGACTGAATTTTTATTATTTGAAATATTTTTTGAGCGCTTCTTTGTTACTTTAAAGTCCAGGATTTGAATTATATACTCTGTGGTGTCTCTCCAACGCTACAGAGCTCACCTATATCTGATCTTTGCACCTATCTGAAGATCCCAATCTACCCCCGTGTTAGCCTTTTAGCCAGTATTTTGGGCACTGGGTCCGGCAAACCAGGTGTCAGGATGACTTGTGGGGGCCGCAAATGAGCTTAATTTCAAATTCCAAACCATTGCTTAGCCACAGACGTATTGAGTTTGATTATGGCTTACGAAGTGTTAGCTCAAGTGGCCTTGAAGTGGATCTGGCTATCCTGGTTGAGTATCTGCCTGTTCGGATTGCGTACGCGCGCTGTGATCAGGATTCATTCCATGTAATTCTATCTTGCCTCTACCCTATAGACCGCGAATACAAGCCATGTTTTGAGAGGGATGTTACACTCCGAAGATGGTTCAACTTGGGGTCAGGCAGACCATATTTACAAAAACTAGTCTTACCAGTGGGGCGAATCCCCAGATACTATTCAGGGGCAACTCTCGGACGAATTTTGACTTAGTGCTATTCTAAACATCTTTAGGGTCTATAAAAGGCCGATCACCCATGCGGTTCTTTCGGCTTGCTCATCACAAGCTAGTCATTGCTCTATAGCCCCAGACTTATCCCCTTTCTGGTGCCGACTTTTATTATAAGAGCCTCCCAATATGCTTGTCTATTCTGTCGGAGCTCTGCTCCTCTCTGCCACTTTTGTTTCTGCCAAGACATGTTCTGATATCACTATTCCTGTTGATATTGAGGCTCGAAATGGAGTTTTCGGCAAATTTAAGAAGCCCGTTACCAACAGCGATGCTATTGCATTCAACCTCGATGTGGCTCGTCAAGGTATCAACTTCACCGAGTCAATCCTGACTGGGTACACCACTATCTCAGGCCGCTACCATATTTCGGCGCAGTACTGTGCCCCTGAAAAATCGACTAGCAAGGATGTTACGCTGCAGATTTTGACCCACGGTATTGGGTTCGACAAGACGTGAGTTAGAGGAATTATCCATATATCAGAAAACTCAATGCTAATAAAACCAACAATAGATACTGGGATCTATCATACAACAACTACAATTATTCCTACGTCGACTACGCTCTATCTCAGGGCTACCACACGCTATCCTACGATCGCCTTGGCCTCGGCAAATCATCACACGGTGATGCGTTGAGCGAGATTCAGGTGTTTCCACAAGTCGAGGCCCTTGCTGAGATCACCAGCAAAGCACGCAATGGATCTCTCCCCGGCGTCAGCACGAAACCCTCGAAGGTTGTCCATGTAGGCCACTCCTTTGGATCGGCGCAGACCTTTGCTCTATCAGCCCAGTATCCTGACCTCTCCGATGGTATTGTTCTTACCGGGTTCTCAACAAATGCCTCCTTCATGCCCGTGGGAATGGCTGGTGTTACTTTCACCCAGGCAAACAGCAACATCGAGTCAACTGGTAGCTTCCAAAGCCGAGGACTGAACTATTCTGCCGGTTATCTGACAAATGCGCATGTCTACAACAACGAGTTCTTCTTCCTCTACCCTGGAAACTTTGACCCTAAGATTGCCATTTTTGCCGAGAAGACCAAGCAGCCAGCAACAGTTGGTGAGTATCTGACTGCTTCTAGTGGTCCTCAAGGGACCGAATTTACTGGCCCTGTTCTCATTGTTACTGGAGCTAATGATGTTGTTTTCTGTGGTGGAAACTGTTATGCAACTGGGGGTGCTGCTGATTCTATTCCTGCGGCTGCCAAGCCTGCGTTCCCCAAAGCCAAGGCTTTCGATGCTTATGTTCAGCCCAATACCGGCCATGGCCTCAACTTGCATTACAACGCTACGGGGACATACAAGAAGATCGGAAGCTTCTTGAAGGAGCAAGGTCTTTGAACGATTCATATTTAATCTTACATCTGAGAGCTCCGGATGAACCTTGGAAGGGAGTATGTAAAATTCTTTCACAAATTCGAGTTATTTATTTACTTCTGTAACATCTTCCTTTCTCGCTGAAATTCTTGGAATTCGGCATAGCTTCAGTCCAGAGCTATATTCTAGATATGTTAGATTCAAGTTCTATTTACAATTAACATGCGCATATCTATAACTTCTGCTTCTGTCTAGATCCAATGTTTCTGCTTGCGCTCAGAACCAACCCAACCTGTGTACTAAGTGCGACAACCTCGCCCCTTTCATCCAGAATTGTCACATCCAGGTCTATCCGTCCGCCTCTGACTGCCTTGGTAGTAACGCGAGAATAAAGCCACTCAACCCCCTCGGCCGGCAAATGCTTCTTCATGTCAATGTTCAGGGTAACCGTCGGATACCAAAACTTGGCCGGGAGATCTCCTTCAGGGGCCCCAGCTGCTTTTGCCACCTCGGCCGTAGCTTCATTATCAATGTTGTCCAGCATCATGGGGAACAAGTCGGCCAGGTACACCACCGCAGCATCGGTCCAGCGGCCTTGTCCACCTTGGCCGGGCGTGAACCGCGCCCACTGGTCCCCAATCAATTTCCCACTCCGCTCTTTCTGGAACTGCCTCGATTGATCAGTAACAGCCTGCGAGGCCCCTTCGCTAGCCTCGACACTCAAGGGCTTGTATAGCTCCGCCTGGGTCGATGCGCGCCGGAATTCTGGGAACGGCGCTTGAGACTTTCTCCATAATCCGTTTCGTCCTGTCCGTCCCAGCATTTCAAGATCGACGCCCCCATCTGACAATGTCCCCGGTGCAGCTGGCGGGTTCAATTTCCATCCGCTTGACGCTGTGACTCCTACCTCGGCAGTCGGGGGGCTGACTGTGATATACCCCGTGACCTTGACATCCTGTTCACCCTTCTTCTTATCTGACTCTTGGAGAAGCTTTATGTGGATTGTGCTTGTGCGCAGGCCGATTTTGACATCTTCTACGTGGATTGTTACAGGGCCAGCCAGCGAGCGCCGCAGGAACGAAAGCTGGATGGAGATTGGGGAGGCGGGGGAGTCGTATTGCTTCGGGTGGACGTATTCAAAGTGTTTGATGGCTGTTTTGTACAGCACTGCTGATGTGTATCCTCCATGGGGAACTGTTACTGTTAGGATTATTGCGGGCGTCCGGGTTTCATTGTACTTTGCTCACCTGTTCCAATGCTCCATTCTTTGCTGAGATTGGCGCTGTACTGGTTGTTGCCCAGGGGGGTTATGCGTGTTGCCTCTTCGAAAGCTGCATTGAGAGGTGCCATGGTCTTGGAGGTATTGGATATGCAGAGGAAGAAACTGACTGGCTGTTGTAATTCTATAGTTGGGTTTGGATCTGGAGATGATTTAAACTAAAATAGTCATCGGCTTTGGAGCCTCCCCCGAACCTCGGTTGCGGGGGTCGCGTAGAACTACGGTTCCTGGCCTGGAATGCGATGCGACCGCTGAGTAAGGCCTATGTAGGATATAGAAATTAGCTCTGGAATAAAAGCACCTCTTCAGTGCCAGTGTTTATTCAGGAAATGCCGGGATAGATAAAAAAAAAATGTAAAACGAAAAAAAAGTAACCGCTTACGTCCAAATTTGAACTGGGGACCTCAGCATGGCAGGATTTATTCCTTACTAGTGCTGACAAGGCGGAGCGGGGTGGCAAACATGCAATGCTCATGTCCGGTTTTAAACCCAAAAGAATGGGCCAGGAATGAAAACTCTCTCTCTGAGGAACAAAATAAAAAAGAAATTGCCCTCGTCCGGAATTGAACCGAAGACCTCGGCATCGCAAGTGGTTGCTTACTAGTGCCGCGCTCTACCCCTGAGCTACGAGGGCTGGTTGATGTTTACCAATCAGATATAATGCTCTATGAGCCATAGATCATGGTTTGTGATGCTGGTAACTACCATTTTCTCGGATCAGGATTTACTGGTGTTGGGCCGGCGTTTTTCAGCACCAACTTGTTCGGAATTCTTTCTGTTGGTATTTGCAAGGTTAGATTTCGAATACAATTCAGTAAATCTATGCATCGATCTGATATCTAGTAAAAGAATTTTGACTTTGATCCAAGTTCCATTTGAAGTGGGATGCGTACAAATGCTTATATATCTGCCATGTGCCAGCATATCAAATCCCGTAAAAATTTGTTTATACAGGTAAGATATGTCATACATATGTAGCGTATGTACTATACAAAGCCACGAGGACCCTCTTCATGTCAAAGGCTCACCGCCCCACGAATTAAATCAAAGCTCAAAGAATCCAACTTTCCACCTATCCTCATGGTAACCTGTACTTTGCTAGTGTTATACGCGACTTGTCCCAAGGTTCCAAGTCAGCATGAGCTGACGGCAAGACTTCACGGCCTCGGCTGTTTATATATTAAGATTTGGATTACATCCAAGATTTTTGGTATCATCGCTCTTAGCAAACATTGACAAGGCTGGCACGGCAATGATATGAGGGATTTTCCAAATTCCGAGGCTTATCGGCAAGGGACCTTGCAATGGCATGTCAGGCCATGCCGGCATAGTATTATCACCAGCTTCCCAGAAGAATAGCATATCAATCATCAACGACATACATTAACAATTGCCACTCCAAATCGCACCAGAATGCCGAGTTCTGCACATTCGGCTGTCAAAGTCGAGAACCCGCCAATCAACACACCCGGAGCATAGTTCTGTTATGGTATTACGGTAATAAAACATCCCGACCCACACGGGAGCAGGCGAAGCCGGTTATGACGTGGTTCCAGCCAAACCGCAATGAACCTCGTATGGGTCTGGATCGACATGGCCCATATGATGCAGGACTAAAGCCGGCTATTGTTCTTCTGGGATCAAGGAAATCTAGCCTGATAAGCCTGCTCCTGCTCCATAGTATCCATGGATGGATATGCCAGCCAGACAAACGTGCAGCGTGCCGATTTGCGGGTCCCTTATTGGGCTTTCACATGACGTAGCCATGAGAAAAACGGTTTCTCATTTGACGTCTTCGTGAACGGCTGCAAGTCTAACCTGGCCTCTTAGCCTCATCTTCCGCTACTTAGGCACTCCACGCCCTTAGTCCCAAGGGGTCATTGACCGGCTCTGTCGTACCGCTTCTCGGTGCCCCTCGTCGAAAGGGCTTTTTTTTTTCACCATGACTATTTTTATTGCGTCGCTGTGGGTACTCCGTCTTGGGTCTGCGTGGGGGTTGAGCTAACACGCCGTTCACAACAGTTTTCTGCCCTACACGGTCAATTTCCATGTCAATGACTCTCGCACCACTTCGCGCAGTAGCCACAGCCAAAGAGGTGGCACTGGACTGCACATCCGACCTGCGACTCCGCCGCTAAACAACGTCAATGACACTCCGCCCACCAACGTCCCCGTTACTGCGAGTTTATTTGGGAACGGCGAACCAAAGGAAAAAAAGGGGTTGACACCAGGTGCGACCACCGATCATGAGAGAATATTCGCGCGTAGCGTCGCTAAGGCCGAGAACGAGCACTCCGGATACCCATTCCCATCATCGTCAGATCCCACGTCTCTAAGTCAGCTTCTCACGGAGAGCGAAGCTTATTCGCCGGCCTGGGGAGCGACAAAGTCTCTTAATCAACCAAAACCGCAGGCAGTTATCTCGCCATCCCCGTCGATTCTTAAGCACCAAGACCCCATTGTTCCTTTCAAGGAGCCAGTACCCCTTATGGCCCAGGAGTCTCAACCTGTCCCTCCGCACCCGACAAAAACACACCCTATCCTACCAAATCGCAAAGTCTCATTTTCAAAGGCAGAATGGACTGTTCGAACCGCAGAACAAGGAAATGGTGGATTGCGCAACGCAGTTCGCTCAGCAATAGACACGGGATACTTGGAGGGAATGGTGTGGGTTGGTACGTTGGGGATGCCTACCGATGCATTGGGAGATTTCACACGCAATGAAATTTCTGAGCGCTTAGAGGATGAGTATGGTTCTCTGACCGTTTTTGTGAATGATGGCGATTTTGATGGCCACTATACCCACTTTTGCAAGACCATTCTATGGCCTGTTTTCCATTATCAGATTCCCGACAATCCCAAAAGTAAGGCATACGAGGACCACTCATGGATTTACTATGTCAAGCTCAACCAAGCATTTGCGGACCGGATTGCCAGACATTGGAAACGGGGCGACTCGATCTGGATCCAGGATTACCACTTGTTGCTTGTTCCGGCGATGCTGCGCAAATTGCTTCCAGATGCCCAAATAGGATTCTTCTTGCACATAGCCTTCCCATCCTCAGAAGTATTCAAGTGCTTGGCTCCACGCAAAGAACTGCTCGAAGGAATATTGGGAGCGAATCTGATTGGCTTCCAGACGTCTGAATACTGTCGACACTTCCTTCAGACCTGCAGTCGAATTTTGTGTGTGGAGGCTACAACAGAGGGCATACAGATGGAGGACCGGTTCATCAATGTGGAGACTTTCCCTATTGGTATCGATCCCACCTCCTGGGACAAGCGGCGCAAGGCAGCAGATGTGGAACGATGGGTTGATACTATCTCTGAGCGATACCAAGGCAAGAGGCTGATTGTATCGCGGGACAAGATCGACTCTGTTCGAGGAATTCGACAAAAATTACTAAGTTACGAGCTCTTCCTCAACACATATCCTGAGTGGGCAGACAAGGTGGTTCTAATCCAGGTTGCTACCAGCACCACAGAACAGCCGGAGCTGGAAGCCACGATATCAGACATTGCAATGCGAATCAATTCTATGCATTCTACATTGGCTCACCAGCCTCTGGTTTTCCTGAAACAAGATCTTGCTTTCCCGCAATACCTTGCTTTGATCACCGTCGCAGACGCTTTGATGATTACGAGTCTTCGCGAAGGAATGAACCTAACCAGCCATGAGTTTGTCTACTGTCAGGACGGTAGCTACGGTGATAAGAAGTGGGGATCTCTCATTTTGAGTGAATTCACAGGCAGTGCCTCTGTCTTTGGAAACCACGCGCTGCTGGTCAACCCATGGGACTACCGCCAATGCTCCGAGGCCATCCACACTGCACTCACGCGGGACGTGAAGAAGCGAGAAGAAGTCTGGTACCAAATGCATCAAGCGGTGATGCAAAACTCGACTGCAAACTGGGTCAAATCGTTCAATGAAACACTTAATAGAGTATGGGAGGAGCAATCCTCGCGGGAAATTATGGCCGTCCCTCGTCTGTCTGTACCTCGCGTTATCGAGCGCTACCGAAATACGAAGCGTCGTCTTATGATTATCGACTATGAGGGAACATTAGCCTCTTGGGGCTCCCCCAGAAGCATTATTCTGACTACGCCCCAGAGGGCGATAACTACCCTTACTGATCTGACTGATGACCCTGCAAATGTGGTCTATGTGATGAGCTCGCGTATGCCCGAGGAGATGGAGCGACTGTTTCGTCAAGTAAACAACTTGGGACTAATTGCCGAAAATGGTTGCTTCGTTCGTGAACCTCACACCGATGAGTGGGTCAGCCTTATAGACAAAGAAGTCAGCCAAGCGTGGATGGAATCTGTTTCCCATATATTATCCTATTTCAAGGAACGTATGGAGGGAAGCTGGATCGAGGAGCGTCACTGCTCTTTGGTCTTCCACTATGGTTCTTCAGATGACCAAGCCACTGCGAGCCGTCTCGTAGCTGAATGTGCGGGGCACATCAATGATGCTTGCGCAAACCAAGGTGTACACGCTATTCCTGTAGAGGGTGCACTTATCGTGGAAACTTTAGGAACCACCAAGGCTTCTGCAGCGGAGATGGTTTGGAGATGGTGTTTGGAACCACAAGACGAAGAGGATATTGTTGCAAAACCAGAGTTCCTGCTTGTGGTCGGTGATAACCGGGAAGACGAGCCGGTCTTCCGGTGGGCAAACAAGTTGCAAGCCGCGAAGGGGATTGACTATGCGATGACTGTTACTTTGGGATCTCGTAGTACCGAAGCAAAGGCGACGCTGACCCAAGGAGTAACCGGTAAGTTCACAATGTGCTCTTTCCTTGACATTCGACTAACTTAGTTACTAGGCGTTCTTTCATGCTTGCAACAATTGGCACAGCCCTCGGAACCCAAAAGACTATCGGCGCAGTAGACATATCTTGGATTAGAGAACTAACCTATCTAGACGCCATCATTTCGGATAAAGAATAGATTGGTCCCGGAATTTGAGCATGAGTAAATGGTG
This sequence comes from Mycosphaerella populi pn0402, assembly GCA_002153405.1. Classification (NCBI taxonomy): domain Eukaryota; kingdom Fungi; phylum Ascomycota; class Dothideomycetes; order Mycosphaerellales; family Mycosphaerellaceae; genus Mycosphaerella; species Mycosphaerella populi. The sequence continues at coordinate 43,724 of KZ119545.1, forward strand.
ACATGTTATCATGAGGCTGGAGTTTCCCGTACATGTTTTTTTTTTTTTTTT
>KZ119545.1:43820-79652 GCA_002153405.1 Mycosphaerella populi pn0402
TTTTTTTTTTTTTTTTTTCTTTTTTTTCTCTCATTTCACGCTATCTTCATTACAATTTCGGAGTTAAGAATTCCTGTTAGATATGCATTTAGGTATATTTCGCAAAATAAATGTCACATCTTCCCTCACGCTAAGACTAGTTGCTGATCATTCCTCGGAGATCGTATCGCGTAGACATGTTCTCGGCGTATACCTGTCTATCTAGAACATCAACCTTCTGGTTTCGCGCACGATCAGAGAGCATAGAAGACATGGTACTATGCCCGTATATTTACAAGTCGACTCCGTCAATCCACTCAATTGCTCATGATGACAGCCAAGCTCCGAGCTCTCCATCAATATTATGTTCCTCAGAGTAACCCTCTGCAGGCGCTTGAAAATGAGGGTACATCTCGGTAAATTTCTGCTCTATTGGCCCCGGCCCCCCCCGGGGGGCTGATTAGGCTCACATCAGACTAAGAATTGTATTTTACTGTACAGTACATAAGTAATCTAGCCAATGGTACAGCTCCTGAAGTCAGGTCCAGAGATCCTGCTCAATTAGGATTTCCTTGGTTACATTCTCTTTCCATTCTTTGAAATATTCCAGCTGGCGTCGTTTGCCTGATTGATGCTTCTCGTCGCTCGTCTTCAGTTGTTTTTTTTTTCTTTTGCGCCGCAACAGCCATGGCGGTTTCTCAAGTTCTCGCGACCAGTGTTGCCGTAGCTCTTCTCTGGGCGGTGACTGAGTCAATCCGCCGTCTTTTCTTTCACCCTATATCCCACATTCCAGGTCCTCGCCTGGCCGCTTTGACTTGGTGGTACGAATTCTACTACGATGTAGTTCTTCCGGGCAAGTATATCTTTAAGATCCAAGAATTGCACCGCGAATATGGTAATTTAAGCTTCTCAGACTCGATGCTGGTGGAAAGCAGAACAAGAAGCTAACGATCATGTAGGTCCTATTATCCGCATCACCCCAGACGAGATCCACATCAACGATGTCGGCTTCTTGGACACAGTCTATGCACCAGCATCAAGCCTGAGAGATAAGTATGAGTACCCATTACGGGCTTTGCGAGTGCCTGGAGGGGTAGGCACCACAGCGGATGCCAAGCTCCACAAGATGCGCCGTGAGGCTCTTGTGCCATTCTTCAATAAACGCAATGTTTTATCTCTACAAAACCTGGTTACAGAGAAGGTCGACCAGCTATCTGGGATCTTGGAGAGACACGCCAAAGAGGCATCGCAAGTCAACTTATCGGACGTCTTTTTCGCATTCTCCAGCGAGTGAGTGGCGCTCTCTTTTCCACCGCAAAACTAGGGTTAATCAAAACCAGTGTCGTTACCAATTTTTTGTTTGCCCACAGGACGAACAACCTAGCCGATGAGAAACAGGCAGGTATATCCCGGAATAACAGCAGACAACTCCTTTTGGGAATCCATGTGAACAAACATCTTCCCTGGATCCCGGACTTCCTCGAGTTACTCCCGACATCCATCAGTAGGCCTTTAATGCCCCCAGGGCTCATTGATATGTTTAATCTTTTTGATGTGAGTGTCTACACGTCAAATCACAAGCTGCATGTGATTTTCTGATCTATAACAGAGAGTTCGCGAAGAAATTCTTGTAATTATGAAAGCTCAGGCGTCTGGAGATGATGGAAAGAACGGGCGAGGCCCGACCCAAAAAGAAGCTGTCTACGAGTCTGTTATGGTAAATGAGTCTCTTCCACCCCAAGAGAGAACTTTGATACGTTTGGAGCAGGAAGGCGCCCTCCTCGCCCTGGCTGGCACCGAGTCGCCAGCCCAATCCCTCAGCATTATTTTCTATCACCTGCTTGCCAACCCGTCACTTCTAAAGAAGCTTCGCGAAGAGATCGACGGCGTTCCAGCCGACGCCTCATGGCCGCAACTAGAGAAACTCCCTTATCTCATGGCAGTTATTGAAGAAGGCAACCGTCTTTCCTTTGGTGTGACCGCACGCATTGGTCGTCGTGCATACGAGGAGCTAATTTTCACTCCGTCGTCTTACGCCACCACCCCTGGTACTGGGAAATCCTATAAAATCCCCGCGCGTACGCCAATGAGCATATCCACGCTTAGCGTACACACTGCAGAGTCCGTCTTTCCAGACCCATTTACCTTTGACCCTGAAAGGTGGCTAGGTGAAAGTGGTCGGGAGCGTAAGCGGTTCCAAATGGCTTTTACTAAAGGAAGCCGTAAATGCCTGGGAATCGAACTTGCCAACGCCGAGCTCTGCTTAGTGATTGCGTCTTTGGTTCGGTCATTTGATATGACCCTGCATGAGACTGACGGTAGAGATGTCTCTTTCGAGCACGATTGTCAAATTGCGATACCGAAGATGGGATCTAAAGGTGTCAGGGCGATGGTGAAGATCAGGGTTTAGCATTTATAATATGAAAACTCTCTCCTCTCTCTGAATTATCCGAACACCCGAGATATAGAGGGTTCATCGTGGTTTGATAACCTGTACTACGCAGTTCAACACGCTGCCACATGCCTCAGTCTTTCCATGAGTCACGGAACCGAGAATCCGGGGCGATTTTAAATTATTTTTGATATTCCTGGGTCTATCAGAGAATTAAAATACCCGCGTTAGCCAATCAGAAAGACCTGTATCACTGGCATCTTGGAGGGGTGGCGCAGCATAGGATTTAGAACTTCATCGCCACTGTAGCTGCCGTCACCCTAGGAAATAGTGTCAGATGGGAAACGCCTGATTAATGACTATAGTTAGCTCATTATTGGAGCTTCGTGAGCTCTGGTAGGCCAAATGTCTCAAGAAAACGTTTCTGCTCAGAAAAGAGTTGTTCCATTGTTCCCAATATTACCTGGGGGTTGGCGCCCGAAACATCTGCCAAGCGTGCAAAAAAGCTGCAACGAGGGGACAAAGTCCTCCCATGACAAATAACACCGGGCACTACGTGAAGCCATGTATCCTTGATCGCAACACCTGTCGCCCAAGGCGACCTCACAGCTCTTGGGCGTGCAAGAAAACAGATTACCAAGGCGGGTCTTCCGTGTCGCGAGTGACCTTTGCGAGCGTGTTATGAATACGCTCATGGGGCGCCGAACGGTTCATGCAACTGCGAACTCTGCCATGTCCATCTTAGTTTGCGTATTCCTTCTCGGATGTCGACGGCTAATCCAACACGCCGGGAAAGTCGTACCTCAACACATTCTAGCGACGAGTAAAACTTCCGACTCGATTGTCCACAGACGCCCACTGCTTGATAAAATGACGCCTAACTTAAATTATCAATGGAATTTGGAAGGCCGCTCTGTCGTATTCGTGCCAGCCCAGCATATTGCGGTATAGAATTTGAAGCTTTAAATATCGCTGACGAGCCCATGCATCACATTGAACAATTTGAAGGTATCTTTCAGACCTATTCGCTCCAGTCCTTATAATCTTCCTTTACCAGAATATGCCGTACCTCGGGCGACTCATTATATTCGCCCTTGGGCTAAACCTCGCGGCGGGCCAAGCTTCTCTCCCGCCTCAAGCAGTGCAGTCCACGGGGTGGAATTCCAGCTTTCAGCTTAGTGCCGAGCAGCTTAAGTTGGGCAATGTGACAGCGGAGCACGGCGCATCAATAAACACAATGGTCAACTTTGATCGGTCCCAGCTTGCAAATGGTGGCGCCCATGAAGACAGTTTCTATAATGTCCGGACCTTGCCCAAAAGCAAATGGCCCAGGAAGCCTGGACAATTGATTAAGCTTCAAGAGTTCACAGATCCCTCTCATTTCTCTATTCCCGCACAGACAGCCATGTCTCGTATCATCTACAGCACCACCAATGTAAATGGTACACTTGTCCCTGCGTCTGCGTATATCCTCTGGCCATACCACCCAAAGAATGTCAATGGCCCGAAAAACACCTCTACCTCTTCCGCACCGGTAGTGTTGTGGACACATGGAACGTCTGGCTTCTACGCCAATGGAGCGCCCTCGACACATCGCGGTCTTTTCTACGAAAACTTTGTGCCCTTCACGCTGGCCGAAGCTGGCTACGCTGTTGTGGCTCCAGACTATGCGGGCCTTGGAGTGAGCACTTCTTGGGACGGAACTTTCATTCCACACCAATACTTTGCCTCCGAAGCCAGCGCTGGTGATGCTCTCAACGCCTTAAGGGCAGCCCAGACAGCCTTTCCCGAAAAGCTCTCCCGCGAGTTTGTTGTCATGGGCCACAGCCAGGGCGGCTCGGTTGCTTGGCGCCTGTCGGAGATTTTGGGTCGGAAGAATCACAAGTTTGATGATGTTGCGAAGAAACATCTTGGGACCATCGCGGCTGCACCACCAACTGATCTGTTTGGCCTTTCTGCTGGCATTGGACCTTTCTTGTCATGGATTGGCAAAGATCTCAACCAGATCTATCCGCACTTCAACCTTAGCGAATGGCTCACTCCTCTCGGTGTCATGAGAACAGAGCTGCTGAATCAGCTCGAGGGGTCGCAGATGGTCGCAGACTTCTTATTGAATTCCCCAGGAGGCATAGTGCAGCCCGACTGGAAGGAAACCGCTGCCGTTCGGTCGTTTGGAGAACTTGCCAACCCTGGAGGGAAACCAATAAAAGGGCCGCTGCTCATCTTACAAGGAACAGCAGACCCCGTTGTATCTCCCAATACGACAAAGAGCACTGTGCATAAAACATGCCAAAGATACCCCGTTGACTTGGAGCTCCTGACAATCCAAAATGGTAACCATTTTGCTACTCTAAATGCGGCTCGACCGACTTGGTTGCAATGGATTGAGGAACGTTTTAACCATCAGCCTGTAGTCAAAGCTGGCTGCCTCCAGTCTGAGCTGCACAGCTTTCTTCCCCAAGAGCATTACCAAACAACTCCTAATTCCTTTATCCTCTGGGCCGGGAAGTCGCAGTGGGCCTACGAGCTTCCAACTGCTGCGTAGTTTGGGATACTGCTTGGATTTCGACGGTGTGCACTGTGGCATTGGTAGCTATAAGTCATCCTATAGCGTGGCAATTGGAATGGCTCTTGTTGATCTTACGAGTTTTACCCAGCTGTCAGCAAGGTGTGCATAGAATACCTAGGTATCCTCATATTGACTGAAACATATACAAAATATATAAAATTGCGATGCCCCTCAGGTAATATTGATAGATAGTTTATCGAAAGGTTATAATCCCTTTCTATGTACTATAGACAAAGCATGCTCGTATTGCGAAGCGGTAGTCAATGATTTCCTGTCTACCAAAGACTCCTCAATCCCTGCATCGGAATGCATTATTCATTTTGCCTATAGAGACCAAATAGATTGATGGAAACCGGTGCTCGATCATCGGATTCAGGTCAAGATAGGAGGTAATAAAGGGTATTACTTTATATTAATATACATATGTACAGTTTTTCTTTGTCGAAGGCAATTCCAAGGTTTCGAACAGAATGATGGACGATAATATTGGCCGTGGATGAATACATAACGAGATATCTCGAACTTGACAACATAAAATATGGAAAAGTCACACGATTAGAAAAAAGGGTCCGTAGACCGACAAGCTCCACGCCTACGCCTTAAAGGCAGCATAACCTTGGAGCACAGCCGATAGGCCGACAACCAAAGCATTATCCTTAATACCATTCTTGGCATACCAGGCCGAACTCGCCAAGAGAATAAGATTGACAATGCCTGCCATACTCTTGTTTAGGGGATCATTTAGTGCCTCGGGGTTGAGGGACCATTGGTAGTGGAGGATACCTGAGCAGAATTAGTAAGGGCTCTGAGTAGGAGTAGTGCGAAAGTGAAGTTGTGGATACATACCAGTCAAGAGAAAGAATGCACTCCCCTGAAGTATGAAAGGATCAGTTGAATGCCATTGGAACAATAGTCTTGAACGTGAGCAGCAGAGTCATCGGACAGTCGACCTACCTGGTACCACCCAACGGTTCCACAAGCCCAAGGCTTCGAGCCCTTCAGAGCCTTGAACGCTTTCTCAGCGTTCCACTCTCTACCACTGACCTAGAGTTGAAATTGGTTAGATGAAGTTCATTTAAACTATCTAGAAGCTTTAATTTCTCGGAGTTGACTCGTTGAAGAGGAGCTCAGCCGGACGTACTGTATGGCCGAGAGAAAGAATGATAAAGGTCGCGGCCGAAGCCTGCAGGGAGCGGGAGGGAGTGGACATGATGGAAAAAGAAAAAGGATTTAGTGTCCAGATCAAATATTAGACAGAGTCAGGAAGGCTGTTCAATGATGGTGGATCGCGGTGGATATAACGCGGATATCAATAGCTGGGCAACTCGCAGGGGCTTTTGGAGTTAAACTAAGGCACGTTGGGTTGACCCGAGGTCCCGAGGTCCACCACCATGAAATTCAGAATAGCTTATTAAGCGGTTGTTTAACCCAGAGGTAAGTTTAAAAAAGGAGTACTGGTAGATCATCTTTAATATTTTCAGGATATTGCTCGAGCAACTACACCGAGCGACGATACTGCTTTAATCGCTAATTCTGAATCGTTGGACATAAAAGCGCTTTGCTTCGGGATAATGAGATATAGCTGTGTCCAACTCGAGTACTTAATGACTCAAAATTTATCACTGTCAGCCACATATAAAACATAAAGCAAATTCTTTTGCCATGATCAAGCCCCCATTGTTTTCCGATTCTCGTGCTGTTATGATTCGAGGTCCGCTGCTTTGGGATAACAGCCGAACCTCCAAGCGGCAAGACGTCACCAAATAACGCAACTTTTCGATTCCTTGGCATCTTCAGGATTTCTGACCGAACATCAGGCGACAGCATGTTCGCCATCTGAGTGAAAATAGCCATGTTCTGCAAGCAAGCCTGTCATCTCCGCTTTGTTAGAAATGAGGGAATTGTTATCACCGCCACTGTCAGTAGGGCTTGCTTGAACTGTGTTCAAGAGGAAGACCTAATTTCGTGGAATACTCTGACTCAGACTCCTTTTGGATCTTTCCTATCTGTATCAAATTCTTCTACTGTCGAACGAAACTTGAACTAAAATTATCCCGATAACAAAAAGCGACAGCTTTCTGTAATTTACAAACTGCATGATCGCATAATTGGAATACATGTTTAAGCGTGCATCACGGGCAGATTCTACTGATTTCTGTACCAACACCTACATGAACAATTCTAAGTATACGTGTTTGTTTTCAGATAATTGGGAGGTGAGAATCTTCATTCGTCTATTAACATTAATAATTCCCAACCATCAAAGCCAGTGATAGCGGGATCATAAGCCATATTGGAACATTTGCTCATAAAAAATAGCACGCTTTTTGCTTTGTACATGTATGATAAAACCAGAAGCGATATACTTAAGCCTCAGCTTCAGCATTCTTAGCGTCAGCATTTTGAGCCTCAGTATCTTTCTTTTGCTTTTTGTGATGATCCTTCTTGACACTCTTCCACTCGAACAGGAATGCCGGGAACACCGACAAACAAGCCATCACAAGACCCAGAATGAATGTCCGAGTGATAGCATCGCTGTAACCAGCCAACACAGCGCCGGTCTCTGAGGCGGGCACACCTGTTCGTAATCCTGTTGCACCCAGCGCAACGACCTCCTCAACATTAACACCGGAAATCTTCTTCAGATTCCCACGAAGGAAGTTATCGAAAAGAGTCTGCGCAATGGCAGTGAAAATAGCCCCGTTCATCTGCTGCGAGAACATGAGCAAGGAAGCTCCGACTGGTACATCCGCAGGCTTGAGGCACGTCTGCACCGCAACATTGGCCTGCTGGAATCCAAGCCCGAGGCCAAATCCAAAGACCACCTGGTACCCAATCCATTTGGGGTGGCCGGTAGAGGGATCGAAAGTTGTCATCAGACCAGAACCGATAGAGAGCAGAACCACGCAGGCGAACATGAACGGATTGTAGTATCCGAATTTAGTAACTAGAGCACCTGATCCCAACGAGCCAACGACCATCGACAGCACGAGAGGCAGGTTCATGATACCGGATTTTTCGGCGTCAACGTCTTTGATGGCTTGGAACCAGATGGGAAGGTAGTAGAGCATGACCATCATACCGGCGCTCATGCTCATGGTCCACAAGAAACCAGCCAGGACAGATCGCTGGGTAAAGATGCGGGGTGGGACGAGAGCCTGCTCGCCCTTGTGGATTTGCCATAACACAAAGATGACGAGCAAGACGCCGAAAAGCACGAAGAGGAAGATAATGCGCCAGTTCGCCCAGGGGTAAGCGGAACCGCCCCATTCAAGGGCCAGGACTAAGCAGATTACGCAGGGCATCAAGAACACGTTCCCGAGCGGGTCGAGCTGGTTGATCTTCTGCTTTAGAGTCCAGTCACCGCGCATTGGGGGCGGCACGTCCAGCAGAAAGAAAATCAGGACCATTGCAGCGCCGCCGAATGGGAGGTTGATGTAGAAGCACCATCGCCAGGTGACGTCGGTTGTGAAGATACCACCGAGAACAGGGCCTAGGACGGATGCGATACCGAAAATGGCACCGCCGAATCCTTGGAACAGCGGTCTTTGTTGTAGTGGGACGGTCAGGACAATAATGATCACCATTCCTGAGACAATACCTCCTGTGCCTAGACCTGCTACTGCACGACCGATAATGAAAGATACAGACGAGGGTGCGGCGCCACAGACAGCGGATCCGACTTCAAAGACCACGATTGAGGCTAGGAAAACCCATTTTGCGGGGTAGAATGTGTAGATTCGACCGTAGACCAGCTGCGATGCGGAGGAAGTCAACATGAAAGCACTTCCATACCAGCCGATATCGTCAAGACTGTGAAACTCGTCAGTGATTTTAGGCGTGGCGGTGGCGATAATCAATCGGTCCTTTTTTGGAAGTGTTAAATCCCATGTATTTGTATATTTCTTGATTCGGCAGGACTTACTAGTGCGACCAAAAACATAGAAACATAAAGCGAAAGCATGATCAGAAGAATCTTGGCCATTGGTGGGTATTTAACGGATTCCGTAGTGACCGTCTGCTCCAGCGCAGTATCTGGGTCGGCTGGCTCTCTGGGTCCGGCATTATGCGAGCTATTTTCCCTTGAGATGCTCTCGTTATTAGAATCGAATTCCTTATTATTGTATTCTGGCAGCGCCTGCTCTATCGGGCGCTTTTCATCGAGATGTGTCGCAGTGTCGGCCATTGTTGCGACGAAAGCGGAACTGCGAAGCTCCAACTCGATATAGAAATCAGTTGGCACGACAGACGACCACGTAAATACTGTGCTCTATCTGATTGATTCCTGGAAATAAGGAAGAATTCGAGGGGGATGAAGCTTATTTATATCGCAGGCCAAAAAAAAAATAAAAATGGAAGACCCAACTGCGGGCCCGGAGTTAAGAAAGAGGTTGTAATAATTACTGCGGGTGCGGAGCCCGCGTGGGCATCAATCGGCTTGCAAGTGCTCCGCGAGCGTCGTATCGAGTTTATGCAATACGGCCAGAGCCAATAAGGAAGCTAGTCTTTCTGAACCTTATGAAACAAGCCTCTATGTGCCACACCCTTGATGCACTGTGTCTTATCGACTTACCCTGTCTATTTCACCTACGTCGTCCTACGCTTCTCAGGCTTGCACCTGTCCAAAAAGGGGTCTTAGTCATTGTCCAGGGGTGTTCAAGCTTTAGTTAGTTAGCGGGGCCTGGGCACAGCATTCCATGGGTCCAGCTCTACTCGGACTTCGCCTTGTCGCTACCCTCCGAAGCACTGCATAAGATCTTGATAAGCCCTGTGCTGCGCAGGCATGGTGTTGTATTTCTTGCATTGGTCGAATGCCGATAGGCCATGCTCCGATCGTTTTAATGCAGAGTGCGGCCCCACAGCTGCAGCACGGAGATCGGAGCATTTTGGTCCGTTCGCCCGTTATGATTCACCTAGAAACAGGCCGTAAAAATAGATAGACCTTGTAGGGCCTGGTGAGTCACGATCTCTCGGGGGTTGTTAACCTAACCTGCGATGAAAGAAGGCCAGCTGTCGGACGTTACTATTGCCCGAGCATCCTCAACAATATCTTGCGTACGCACGGGCCCGTCGTTTTCCAGATTTTTCTTTTCTACTTGGACATTATATATCAAAAATGATATATGAAGATATGGTTTATGAGTTCGTACGAGTACGATAGTTCCAATTCTAATATGAAACTAATTTGAATGTTTGTCCGACCTGTTCGTCTTGAGTCGGACATCCTGACTGCATAGTAGCTGGCAGTCGCACATGCAAAAGTTTGTCTTCATTAACTTTATCGAGAGCAGGGTGCTCCGTACGACAGAGAATTTGACGGAGTACTCCGTAGTTAACTACTTCGGCATAACTATTACTAAAACCACCAAAGATGACAAAAGCCCCCACGAGCAAGAACTGAAAAGTTCCACCGCGCCCCTTCTCAGGAAGCTGAAGATAACTAACATAGTGACAAGACTCAGACCCTGCTGATTAACACAAGGTACGAATAACTAGCAAAACCAAGCTACTTAGCATACGCCCCTGGAGATATTTACCAGTAAAACACATCCAATATGCGTTAACATTAACATCAACGGAGTATAAAACTATACGGTTATGACGACAACCCAACACCACAAACACGAGCATTTGAATTCATTTGGGGGCTAGCTCAATGCTTACGTAGCTCCTCGACAATCACAGCAAGAATCCAAACCAAAGCGTGGCACGCTCACGAGGATCTTCAAAAGGCCCCTGACGGTCCCAATTTAGATGCGGGCGAAACCCCCACGTGGGCGCGCATTAACGCCGCAATGGGACACGGGAGCGGAATTCCGTCCAAGTCCGCGCCTGGCAGGAGTTCAGTGTCCGAGGACGTGGCCGAAGGATTAGTTCCATGGTTTGCTCCGTTCCAAGCATTTGATCACTCTTCCATGATAGGGAATAGGTGGATTGCTTGTAGTGTTAGGCTTCCCGTTTAGAAGAAGGTCATGTGGTGGTCATTTAGTTCTTTGGATCGGACTTTTGTCTGGTCAATGGATATCCCAAAGTCTATCCACTTACTTTTGCAGGTGGTGGGGGGGGACTATGTTAGTTGCCACCACCTTTGCCGTATTTACTCGTATCTGTTGACACGGAGCAACTTCCTTGCTTGTCTTATATAGTGACATTTAATTGGATCGCGATGGCGTGTCCGTGCAAATAATTGAGGCGATAGTCTCTCACACAAACTCCAAGTATATATGTGGCTGCTTTGAGTCTGTATAGATCAAGTCTAATACGATCCAGGACATGCAGAAAAATTTTATCATCAGACAACTTGATCGTTCCGCGAGCTTACTCTAAAACTCAAAGCTTTGGTCAAAGCTATTCAATCTCAATGCACGACTAAGACGACCAACAAACCCCACATATCTCAATATCCTCCCCCGGTACAGCGCCAACTACTATATACGGGAGTTCTCTTCCAAGCCTAATTGCACGATTCCTTAACCGCGATCTCGGCAAAAGTGGCTCGGGGCCATTCCCGTTAAAAAGCCCCAATCCCGCAGCTAGTAAATGCAAGAGAAGATCGCCGATCTGGCTGTCAAGCGGACACTAGGCTTTAGTAGTCCTCAATTATCGAGGAGTTACAAGAGTGGGCCTCGATAAGGTTCTGATCCGATCTTGAAAGAGGAAAAAAAACAAACTATCGGTTTATGATACGCATATTTAGCATGGGGTGTGATTGAATTAGACTGCTTGACTCGTATTCGCTCTCAGATCGCCTGTGTTATAAATTAGCTAGAGGCTAGGGACTAGATCTGTTGTCTTCAGCTGCTTGTTCGGGCGGAATTCATTGATTTAACTACCGCCTGGTCTACGTCTAATAATAGAGTGGGTCACTACTATATTTCACTATTGAGTATTCAAACTATAGAAGGTACTCTACTAGACCAAGCCAGGATTTGAAAATAAAAAAAAAGAATAGTAGTGATTGATTCACGCAAAGGGTATATAGTCACTGCCTAAACCATTAAGCTCAATCATAGTAGAAATGGGATAAAAGAAACTCCAGTCCTGGGTCGTTCCATGCATCGATCGAATGCAACAAGAGAAGGTTAAACAAAAGAGATTGCATGTGTCACAAATAGAGAAGAGATAGTGTAAAGTATCTGGACTCCACCCTTCGAAGTGTCATACAGTCATGCCACACCTAACATTTCATAACCGTGGCCTAAGGCATGGATCCACAGAGGCCCAGACAGATCGGCCACCTTCATCAGAGTGAAATCCAGTTTTGAACGCCGAACTCCATAATCTGAAGAGTATAACACCTGAGGGCCAGAAGAAGTATAAGGAGGGGTGGGGGAGGGGAGGGGAAGGAAGAGTCAAGTATAAGAGGAAAAAGACAAATCCAAGCTAAATCCAAGCTTCGGACGTTAGGAGGCCAGAAGTCTGGGTCGGATATTCGTATGGAAACAATGTACCCGAACAATGTACCACTGAACCCCATGGTTTATAGAAACCATCGCATGGGCAGTATTGATGCACCAAGCGGGCCTTTGAAAACATGGTTTTCATCTCGTATCAACAAGAGTTATAAGAGAGGAGAAAGAGGGAGCAAACCCCCGTGAAAAAAAAAAAAAAGCTAGATAAGAGCTGTATCATACACGCCAACCCTAAATAATGCAAACTGCCGTATATGCTGGCTGATCATCGAGGCCCTGTATTAGCCTGGCTCGCGTCTATAGGTGGAGCCGGCGCGGGTCCTGGAGCTGGCGCTGGGCCTGAGTTTGTGGATGCGATGTGAGCGCGGAGTGACGCAACTTCTGTTCGTAGCCCGGCCATCTCTTCGTGCATAGATCGCAAGTATGACCATAGCTTTTCGATCTGGTTCGCGTCGCCCTCATGACTTTCGGGCCCAACCTTGGGTAATCCGTGGCTGCTCGAAAGGCTGTGCGAAGAGGCGTGTTTGTTGGCTTGGAGGCCGAACCGAGCATCAGGGGAGCTGATAACCGGCGGAGGCAATTGAGGTGCCCCAGGAGGAGGGAGATTGGCGCGTCCAAAGGAGGAAGGGTGTGGTAGGGACTGGGTTATACTGGGTGAATGTCCACGGTGCGACGATGCGCCGGAGTCGGCATGGGAGAGCGCGTTGGGCGACAAGGGTTTTGAAGCTTCGCTGATGGTGCTGGGAGTGAATAGAGCTGAGCTAGATGGGTGTCCGGCTGGCGGGAAGGTGAAGTTTGGAGGTTGCGAAGTAGCTGTGGCTGATGAGCCCGAGCCGCCATGTGTGCCTGGCGGCGGGAAAAGCCCCGTACGACTTGCTGCAATCGGGGGATAGGTATTCGGCTGGCGGCCGTGATAAGAATCGGATCGAGGAATCGAGTCGACATCGTGCTTGCGAATGCCTGCGCCAAGCCGGCGCTCTTCCTCCTCGTCCATACGCTCTGGCTCCGCGTAGACCAACCCATCCATTCCATCATCAGGGTGTGAGCCATCGCCGTAGTCGTCCTCCCCTGCGAAGCTTCCCATACTTGATCGTCGACCCGCACATCCTCCTTGACCCTTGTTGTGTCGCGCCAAGGCATCACCACGTGCGAAACGTCGCCCGCATTTGGGGCAAATGTGGGGTCGTTCACCGGTGTGCAGCTTGGTATGTCGCTTCAAGTCGTGAAGTCTGCGGAAACGGGAATGGCATGTTTGGCAAACGAACGGCTTCTCTTGACTGTGAGTGAGAAGATGGCTCTTTAGATTATGTTGGCGAGTGAACTCGGTCGCGCAAAAGGGGCATCGGTGCTTCTTCGTGGAGGGGGAACGTGGGCTTCCTCTGTTGTAGCCCGTGTTAGGCAGACTCAGACCGCGTCGCGGGTCATTTAAGATGCCAGCGGGCATAGGGTATGAGAAAGCCTTGCTGCTATCTTGGTCGATCTCCGAGTCATCCTGCGGGCGTCGGTCTCCGTCTTGCGATGCTGACTCCTCGATGGGGCCTGGACTCGCAACTGTCGAGGAATGGATGAGAGAGTTCTGGTGATCGGGGCCGTATGGGTCTGTGGTGTCATTTGTATGTGGATCTACCTGCATCTGTTCTGGCGATGCATGCATCTGAGGTTCTTGGATTGACGGTGCTGGCGACTTCTCACTTGCGCCTAATGCCTCGCGAGCAACCTGCGAGCTAACTCTTTCTGCATCTCTGTCTTGCTCTACCGGCCGATCCGGCGCGGATGCAGGACTCGCCATTCGCAACGGGGACGAGCGGGAGACGTGTAGACCCGCGTTTGCGATGGAAGTCAGGTTGGATTCGGGTTTCGCGGAAGGCTTGAGGAAAGGAAGTGAATCAGCGGAAGTAATAGGGTTAGATGGCGGTGCGATCGGGTTTGAGACGGCGACTGGCTCGTTGTTGGAGTGCATCAATGCCGCCATGGAAGCAGAAGTGTTTGCGCCAAACTTGACAGGATGAACCAAAGCAACGCCTACTTTCGAAGCCATGTTAGAGGATAACGCATGAGAGGGGAGAGAGGAATTGACGAACTTCAGTCCAGAGGCGTTACGGGGGTGAAGGTTTGAGGGGGGGGGGGGTTTGGTTTGCGAGGGCGAAGTCCCAGGGCGTGTGGGGCGGGTACGGTGTTCTCTTACTTGGAAACCCAGTGTGGCGCAAGCTGACGAGGAGGTTTCAGCTTCCCAGTTGTAACGGGCAGATCCACCGGTTCTACCGGAGGGGGGCTTAGGCCTCGTATAGTGGGAGAGATGGGGGGGGGTTTGTTGAGGCGGGCTGGCAGAATATGGCGGGAATGCTGAGGGATCCTGAGGAAATTGTCTGAAATCGGGACGGATATGCGCCGGCGCAGGAACACCTCGTTCGGGGGGTTCTCTCTTTACAGAGGCGTCAAGATAAATCACAACAACGAGATTTACGAGACCCACCAAGAGGAGCGGAGAAGGCTGGGAAGAACGGTCTACAGCGTGGCAGTCATCTGCACCTGCGCGCACCAGGGGAATCACAGACGAACATGGAGTATAATACGGAGGAGGTGCAAAAGAGGCCAAAAGAGCAGCAGAATAAAAGGATGTCAAAGTCGGTCACGGTCGAGGCTCTGGAAATGAACCCTGAGCCGGGATCTGCGTACCGGTACTTCGCAATATATTAGACTCAGCACGGCAGCGCAAGTACCAGTACCTGCCCAGCATCGAGGCTGTGTAAATCCACTCACGCGTGTGGCTGGTCGTGGGTCTTCCTTCTGCGGCTGATGACGACCGCTTTATTTACTCTCCTACGGCCGGCCTGACTCTCGCCTCTCGCTTCTCTGTTCACCTTGTTTTTATAACAGAACGATGCGCTACGGAGTACGGAATACTTGATATTCAATCAAAAAACAGGTTGGAGCGCATGATGTCACTAAGCCAAACAGGGAACGGTTCGCAGAGACGATATGCTGATCTACCCACATCCTGAAAGTCCAGACACCCAACGCTAGACAAGGCTTGGGGTGTGTATCCATAAATTCTAGGTATCAATCACCCCAATGGAGTAACGAAAGAGGCGTAGTGAAGGATCAATGTAGCCTAACCTGGTCACGGCCATCCGCAGGCAACCAGGAAACTTCGCCACGTTTCACGATCTACCTACGCGCCTAAGGCTCCCGTGAGGGCAAAACCTGCAATGCTCGCAATGTGCAAAGTCAGGTGTCCTATGCTTGAACGGACATTGACAGGGCACTATTGGTCAAGCCACCGGGGCAACCCAGTGCCTCAGGGCAAAAGATCCACACAAAAGGGGGACCAGTCAGGGGCGCCGGCGGGTGAATCACGCAGGAGGAGGCTCTTTTATGCCCGTCAGCTCTTTGGAGCCCCTGGGTTGGCCCGTCCTCAACTCTATCATTCATTCGCTCGCTCTGATTCGGCCTGCTGTCTCCCGTCCAGCTGCTGCCACACAGCCATTGACGCACCCCATGACAACATAGCCCGCGTATATGAGATCATGAGGCTTTCGAGGCCTTGAAGGTTCATACCTCGTGGTCCTGAAAATAGAAAGAATGGTGTAATCCGCATCGAGAGTTTATCGACATATCCATACTGTTTTGGTAATAGCTGTAGCTTGTAATTAGGCGTCATTTTGTAAGGGAAACAACCCCAAGGCCGGCTCCAGAGGTCTTCATGTATGACAAGATGTCGGGTGTTTCGAATACAAGATGAAACAGTTTTGGCCTAGTCATCGTCGCCACACACCGGGGTACGGGTACGTACCATGGATGGGTCCTTTTAAATACATACTAGCCCGTCGCCGTCCACCAGAACCCCAAGTGCCTTCTGCTATTCCATACTATTTTCAGGCGTTCACTTGGCATGCTAATAATAATACAGCTCGGATGTAAGGCCAGGACTCGCATCGACCTTGATAGGGCTTGTATCAATTAAAGAATGCGAAGGAGCGTTATGTGTTTCCTACAATAGGGGATCCATAAATCAATCCATTTTTGAACATTACCAAACCCAAGATCAAAGTTGCCGAGGCTAACTTATATCATCATCACCAGCTAACACAGATTCTTCCTGTAACAAGGTAAATAATTCCGTACTTGCTTCCCTATTGATATATCAACAGCTACAGCATAAATCAAAATACTTTGATTCATCAACTTTAGACTCACGAGGTTGTCTTTCGGAAAGCAGGCGTATAGCATGGAGGCGCCGATCTCCAGGCTCGAGAACCATCGTAGATCTAGATAATGATCTTCTAGTACGGCTTTTAACGATCAAATTCACACCCACCCAGTAATATTGCAGTTCTCAATATAGCACTAATACATTATAAAGTCTATGGAATCGCCACGGACAAGCGTTTCTGGCCGTACAGGCATATGTTGAAGTTCTGCGAAGATTGTTAGATGATGATTCTATAGACTTTTTGCCTATTGATGTAAATTTGAACATCGGATTAGAGAAACATGTGGCATCGGTAATAAAGAACCTAAAGAACAAAACAGATTCCAAGACATCAAGATGCTACTGCCCCTCCCTAAATGAGTAGTGCCGATGACGCGAAGATGCACCGCGTCTTGCGTTAGTCACCATTGACACGGGAAATAAAACTACAGGGAAGGACGACGAATGCATGATCGCCACTGGGGTAGCGGAGTGGCCAGAAGGAAGACTTCAGGGATAGTAGCAGGAAGTAGAGGATGGAACTCACCAACTCACCACGTGATTTTTTCATACATTGAAATTCGTCGCTTAATGTTGGCAGAGAGGTCCCTTATATTGCTCATGAGTCTCTAACTCCATTTTGCTCTAATTTATCAAGTAATATTTGTGTAGTTCTGTCTTGTGCAGCAGGGACTCGCAACCTTGGAAAGCTTCTCTAGTAATGCGGTTATACGATCAATATCGCGCACGAGGAACGATATGTTATAAAGAGAACCCGGCCTTTATCACGCCCCTTTCCTCGCGCGATACCGATCGTATGAACAGCTGCTTTCCACAATTACAGTGTGGTCCAAATAAATACCTAGGTAAGATCCGTTAGGTAGTCTCCCCAAACAAGACCCGCCTTGCTCGTGGTTTATATTTAACATGACAGAATCCATGGAATGCAGGAATGCAGGAAACTAGACCAGCACAGACCACGAAATCTGGTTGGTGGATATTTAGAGTCGTCACAGAATGATGCGCCTCTGCACAGCAGCGGTTCTTCAGGGAAGCTGGTTGGCCAGGCGATCAGCAGATTAGCGCCGGCTGGGGGTGATGGGGCTTGCAGCGCCAACCGCAGCAGCAGCTGTGTTGGGGCTTCTGGTTGGCCGATCTGCTGTGACAAGCTCGACCCATCACCTCTGCCGGCCAGTCACACTCCACCTCAGTGTGAAGATGCAACAGGAGCCCTAGTCCGACGGACACTCGCCCAATCGCAACCATTTCCCCTCTTCTACTTCCCTCCTAGGCGCTTGCTCTGGCTTGAAGATGTGATGGGATGGGCCTCGCCTGCATGCTCCCCGCCCAAAGACCGGCGAAAGCCTGTGGCCGCCCATTGATATTCAAGACGCTAGAATGCCGCTATTTACGACTTACTCAAATGTCGTTCTCTTTCTAGTTTCTTTTTCTCCCTTCTCCCAGACTGGTTTTCTGTGAATACCCGTGGACGCAGGCTTCGCACACGGTATCTTTAGGTGCATCCTCGACTGACATAGTTTTAGTCGTCGTCACAACCAGCTGGGCTTTTCTTTTTTGGTCCCCCTTTTGCAAGTTTTAATCTCGGGCTAATTTGCCTCTGCGTGGTTGAGAGCTGGTTCTCTCAACTCAATCAATTTGTCTATTGTTGATATTATTGCAACCGCTCAATGTCGAATTTCCGTGATAATCACGACGATTCCCCTCAAACCGACCAGCCCGCCGTGCCCGCAGACCTAATTCGAGGTCCCAACACATACGCCATGGAACCTCAAGGACAACAACAACCAAAGGAGACCCGTAGCTCCTCGGAGAGCAGCGGTGCCTCGTTAAAAAGCCCTCGAACTGCTCGATTCGCCGAGGCCACGAGCATTCACTCGCCAGTAGAGCAACCCAAGTCTCCTTTTGCAGACCCCCCTCACACCTCCCAAGGTGTAGCGGATACCGGGTTTGGGTTTATCAACACTCCGGGAATCCAGGATCAGGCGCCTCCAATGTCGCCTTTCCGTCCGGATCTGAAAGTACCCAATACTGCTCGCTCGCTGAATCCGCTCAGCCCGACGTTCCGTGAGGAGTATTTCCTCGAGAAGCAAGAGGCCATTTCGAAGAAAGAAAACGCTCGCGACCTGGTAGGAAAACCCTCGCTCCAATTATTTCGTTCTACGGAATCATACTAACGACTTTGCAGAGGATCAAACTTCGTGTGCGCCTGGCCAAAATTTTCCTTCGTTTTGTCAACTTCGGCTGTTCCCTTATTGTTCTGTGTATGTTGGGAACGACTCTCCATATCTTCAACGCGACAGTAAACCTGCCCGAGCGAAACAGCACCACTGCCTGGGCCCCAGGAACCACCCCGTGGACGCAATGGCTGCTCCTTGGAATTTCCTGTGTCTCGCTTTTGGCTTGCTTAGTCGTGTTCTGGGGCTATTGGAAGGGAGGGCACAAGCGTGCAGAGAAGGTAGCGATCTACTACAGCACGATCTCGGTGATCTACTTCACCTTCAGTCTTGTAATATGGATCGTCGGTGCAGCCGTCTACTATCACGCCAAAGCCACAGGTAACCAGAAGGACATGTGGGGATGGACTTGTGCAAAGAACACCCGCGAGCAGAACTACTCGAACGTAGTCGATTACGCGCTCCTCTGCCGTCTCCAAGACTGGGGACTGGTCTGCGCCATCATCGAAGTCGTCATCGAGCTGATCGTCATCCTGATCTACGCCGTTGTCTTCTACCGCTTCTACTCAAAGCGCCGTCTCATGAAGAACATGAACAACCGCGATCAGGCCCGCTCAGACCTCTACCTCGCCCAGTTGCACTTACAGTCTGCCCCCAACACCCCCGGTTTCCCGGGATTCTCCTCCTACCCGCCGAAGTCTCCCTTCGCCGCGTCGGCCACCGCGTACCCTGTCGACTCCTACTCCAACGCTGAGAAGGGTGAAGCCCCGCCAACGCAGTACGCCTCCCCTGTCTCGCCCACTCGTCCTGCCCCGGCTTTCCAGCTGCAGGCCCCGCCTATCCGTGTCCAGCAGGCTACTCCCAAGACTGCACAGGAAGGGTTCGTGCCTCAATCGCACACTCCCTCGCCGCCACCACCACCCGTGGAGGAGCAGCACATGGGTGCCGCGCCTGGAGAGCAGAGTTATGGCGCTGTGCCGATCCCCGGCGCGTATTCAAGTGCCAGTGATAACGTTCACCACTCATAGTCATTAAACGATGACTTGTTTTAAAAAAAGAACGTGTTGCTGGGAGTTTGGGTTGATGTTTGATGTTGCTCCATGAGAAAAGACCTATATGGAAGAAGATAAAAAAAAAAAAAGCCCCAAAAAATTTATAAAACTTGAAACTGAAAACCATGTGGATTTATCTTTCTCAGATTGGACATATTCTGCCTCCCTTTTGATCTTGGATATATATGGCCTGGGATTATGGGTTTAATGCACAGCGGGCGAGCGGAGTTTTTGGGGGGTTTATTCAGATACATATACCTATTTATGCTTGGATTGGAATTAATGATTTTGTGCGGTTACACCCCCCTCACTCTTAATTTTGAGTGCATTGAAGTTTTGAATTCATCCAAAAATTGCGCTGTAGTAGTCGGTGTAGAGTAGACTTGAAGTCTCTGCCAGAGCTCATGACAAGACAGACCTCGGGACATTAATATCATCCATCCCGTTTGATTTGTTTTCGAGCATTTCTTCCTATACGTGTTCAGATGCATGACTTTGTATGCACTCAGGTGAAGTCACTAGAAATGGGACGTCGACAGAGATCGGAATGGAGAAGAATACCGCGAGGGGGGGGGGCCGGACTTCGTAGAGCATCCAGGTTGAAAGTTACGGAGGGACATGGGTCAAAATGGACAACAGATAAGGTGAATAGAAGAATGATTAACGAATTGAATGTTGAAATTTCATTCCATGGCAAATTAAACCGATTAAACAAGCCCGTAGACCACGCACGCTGTGCAAGACTGACCCAACCAACGCCTCATCTAACGAAATCCATCCCACGCGGACCATTACTCATGACCATCGCTACACTGGTGGCTCTATTTAGAGATAAAAGACTGTACATGAAGACGACTGACTCAGATGCCACCATCTTCGAGAATGGCATGCTCATCACGAGTGACAAAGATTTCTTCCAGCGAGCCAGCGCTGGCACCGGCGGCTAACTTGCTTAGATCGCTCTCCAGAACCAGACCCTGCTCGTTGGCTAAATGGAGTAGGCAGATGAAACCATACGATGTGCTGATGTCCCGTAATACTTCTGAGGGATACACGGCCTTCAGCGAGTTCATGATATGTGTAAACCGTAGCTTGCCGTCCTCCTTCTGGCTGTTCTCCTTGGGTCGCTCTGGGCTGCCGTCTTGGGGAGTCGGTGGCTCGGGGGCTTCAGGTTCACTCTCGGGTTCAGGGGGCGCCTCGCTGGAGACGGCTCCTGGTTGTGAAGCTGAGCTGAAATCAGTGGCAGCAATGAGGCGTTCGCCCATGCCCTTCCACATTTCTGTCTTCAGTCGGCGTACATCAACCTTCTTTGCCACACGGGCATAATTGACGTAGTCTGGTCGAGCTCGGCGACCACCTTGGGTGACAAGCTGTGAACCGTATCCGCCTGCACCATTGCCGCCTGGTGTAGCCCCGACCATGTTGAGTAATGCTGTTAAGCCGGTCTGGTTGCCGGGCTCTCCAGCAGATGTTACAGGGCGGCCATCGGCGCCTGCAGGCGGTGATAGCATCTCGCGAGCATCTGCGAATGGTAGGTTGTCATCTTCATCGTCTAGATCCATGCCGTTAGGGAATGCAAGACCGTCATCGTCGGCAAAGAAGTTCGCATCGTAGGCTCCGTGAACGCCTTCCTCGTCATTCTCCTCTACCTTGTGGTTTGCCCAGAAGGCCTCGTCCATGTCACCATTGCCTGCGGTTTGCTCTGGTCGTTGAGTGATGGCTCTGCGTCCCAGAAGCTTCTTAGAGCCCATGCGAGCCTTGGGCTTGAGGAAGAGGCGGAGGAGGTTGCGTGAGTTAAAGTGTTTATCATCAGGTAGGAGATTGTGACCCTTTGTCTTCCATTGGGTCTTTGGCAGAGAAACTGCAGAGTTGGAGCTGGCTGGAGTATATATCAATTCAGCCAATGAGTGATCTAAAGGGGCTCCAAAATCGATCTCAAAGGGCTCCTTTTCTTTCTTCTGCTTCGGAGCTGCATCCTTTGAGCTTGCCGCAGTGGTTTCTTTGATCTTGCGAATCTTCCAATGTTCTGGACCAGCCCAGTTCTTCTGAAGCGCATTATCGAAGTAGCTGAGAATGTTCTCGTGATCATGCTTACTGGGTTGATGTGACATGGAGATGCGATAGGAATCCTCGTCATCCATGTCTTCATCATTGTCAGCGTCGTCGTCAACACGATGAACCTTGAGCATTGGCTCAAGGGCAGCCTCTCTCGCCCAAGCTTCTCCACCGTCACCGAAGCCAGCGTCGTCACTGAGGTCAAATCCACCTAAAGAAGCGTCATCGTCATAGAAACCAACGGCGTTATCGTCATCGAGCATGATTCCTGATGGGTCATCGGCACCGCCCTCATTGTTCTTGTCTTGCCGCCATTCCTCTGGCGCTTTGAGAAGAGGAATATCTAGAGATCCACTTGGGTCACCGAGATCGAAGTTCTTAAGTGATGGACAGATATCCTGATCGCCCAGAAGATCGAGATCCGGAAAGAACTGATTTGCAAGTACACTAAGGTCGATCTCAGGATCGTCCTCGAAAGAGTCGCTAACCGGCGGCTGGGGAGCTGGTGTCTGATTCTCTGCCTGTGATTCACCATCTCCGGACTCTTGCTGCTCCTCATCAGCCGTTTTAGCGGTCTCATCCACTGCATCATCGCTGCTGTCGAAGACAATTCTTCCAAAACCATCGATGGCCAGGTGGTTAAGCAACAAGCCCTTGGCGCCTCCTTCATCGAAATCGGCCGAGGCCTTCTTGAAAAGCGGATCGACAGCAAATTCCAATTCGAACTTCTTCAATTGCAGCGTCGCAAATGAAGGTGCTAATGTGGATTCATGGGAACGAGTCTGTAATCGGCCGCGCGGTTAGTTGATATCTCAAGAGTTATTTGACCACCGAGCAATGCCTACCTTCTTGCGCGATTTGCGAGGGGCGCCATCTTCGCCTTCCTCGTCCTCATCTCCCTCCTCGCCATCGGCTTCAGTATCACGCGCACGCTTGTCGCGACTATCAGCCAAGCCGCTAAGCAGTTTTCCGGTCTCCGTTGCGACGCTGTCCACTCGACTTGTATAGATCTTCACACACCCATCCAAAGTGCAACTGGCCTTCTGGAAGTTGACTCCGTCACCTTCTTTCAAAAGTGACATATCATGGAAGTAATCGATAAGAGCGAAATTCCAAGAATTGTTCGCGTTAATCTTGTTATCGGTAGCCATTTTCATCCATTCCTCGAAGTTAGCGAGAATCGGCACGCGCTTCATGGGGGTCACAGCTCGGCCATTCACATCGCTCTCGCGACCACGGTGGTTAGACCCGCGTGGGGTCCCTGGGCTCTCGCTTCCTTCGCGGTAGGTTGTGTATCGGCGTGGTGGCATCGGGGTCTTGACGGCAGCCTTGATCTGGCTCATTTGACGATCGTGGAAAGCCTGGCGGGCCTCCATACGGGCCGCTTTCTCGTTCATATCATCGTTGAGGGGGATCCTGATGGTGGGTTAGTTGTAACCTCATCATTTCAGCTGGGGACAACAAACGCACTTGATCGGAGAGTTCTTGTGAGGGGTGGAGTTGCCGCCGGAGCGGCGATGTATCTTGTTTGCGACTCGAGGCATGATTGCGGTTGCCCCCGATAGGGGATCACGTAGTGTCGAGAGGTGGTTGATGGCAGTTGCGGTCGTGGTCGTGGTTGTGGTTGAGGGGCCCAAACAAACAACAAACAAACGACCGGGCAGAGGGACCAGAAGTGCACAAAGTCACCTGACACCAACGGCTTGATTGCCATCTTAGTCAGGCATGAACAAGTACCCAACGACAATCCGGTTTGCTCCCATTCTAGGCTCTGACGTTTCTTTTCGACATGCCCTTTCATGCCCATAGCCGTGCGACTGCAGCATCCCGCTATTTCGAACCCCTCTCATCTCAGTGTTCTGCTGCTCACGTGCATCATAACCCAACTAGATCCACCAAGAATGCGCATCCGAGACTAGTGCATTGGCCCACTCACACTCCGGCTGACATCACCAGACTCACCGCACTGCCAACAAGTCGAGCGATCAATGGAGAGGCCTAAGGGCTACTGAAGGAAGTCAAAGTAACTAGGCGGTGTTGTTGATATACTATACTAGTAGCTCTCACAGGGTGTTCACCATGCTACCGACACCTCAGCGACCATGAACTCATTCACATCCATGCTGCAGCCTGCTGCTCGCAAAGGGCCGAGGTACTCCATACGACCATTTTGCGCAACTATAGTCGTCACAACCGCCCTTGTCACACTGAGCTGGGCTCTGAATAAGAATGCAGAGGGTGAAGCGGTAACTGGTGCGACAGCGACCTCATTCCTAGCCAAACGACAGAACGAACCACATGTATGCTCCCTCCTCGTAGAGATCGAGGGCTTGGTCCCTTGTCCTGTGATCGAAAGCTAATATCTTGTGTAACACTTGTAGTGTCGCCTTGTTCGAAACGCCAACGATCAATGTGCCTATGTCCGTGAAAATTGCCCCGACCACGAGGATGGACTGCTATCATACCTACAACTATACTACTGCTCCCTTTCCGATACGAAACCTCTTGCCTTCACAATCCTGATCCTATGGCTGTCCCTCCTCTTTAGCACCATTGGAATCGCTGCTAGTGACTTTCTCTGTATTGATTTGAGTACACTGGCAAGCATCCTGGGGCTAAGCGAGAGCTTAACGGGTGTGACATTCCTTGCATTTGGAAATGGAAGTCCGGACGTGTTCTCTACATTTGCCGCCATGCGGTCAAATAGTGGTAGCTTAGCCATTGGTGAGCTTATTGGCGCAGCTAGCTTCATCACATCCGTTGTTGCCGGCTCCATGGCATTGGTTCGACCGTTCAAGGTTGCCCGGCGCAGTTTTGTTAGAGATGTCGGCTACTTTATAGTCGCTGTCAGTTTCAGCATGGTTCTGCTAGCTGATGGACGGCTTCACGCGTGGGAGTCGGCGGCAATGGTCGGGCTGTATGTGTTCTATGTTGTCATGGTGGTTAGCTGGCATTGGTATCTTGTACGGCAGCGCCGAAAGTACGAGAGAGACCTTGCTGCTCGGACTCATTTCCATATACCGGACAATCAAGAGCTGGATGTCGAACCACCTGTGGAAGATGATGACCCCGGAGTCGCTTCACAATCACGAAGTCTCCTTCCTGGGGCTTCTGCAGAAGACTTTGATCTCCTGGAACGAGCTGATGGGATACCAGTTTGGAAGCAGGAAGAGGAGGAAGACGACGAAACTCGAAATAGATACCTTGCCGAAATTCGCGACAACATGCATGTCTACCGACCCCCGAACCACTCTAGACGAAACACCATGAATCCAATTCGGCCAAGTTTGGTCGGGGCACTGGAATTCCAATCTGTTCTTCGTTCTCTCGAAAAATCTCGGAACACAAGTTATAGGCCAAATATCAGCCTGAGAAGCTACTCAGATAATCCAAATGATCATCAGTCCTTTGACACGCGGTCTATCGCATCACATCCTCGTGCAAGCAGACCCCCCGCTCAAGACGACCATCTCTCACCGCCAAGCGCGGCGTCTCGAGCTCGTGCTGTATCGGCGAATGATGCTTATGGGCTTAAACTTGATACCACAGTGTTGAATGTGCCTGCTGGACAAGCACCGCGTCTGACTGTAAGAAGACCTTCGAATGACGGAGCTGATGGCGCGGGCCTGCCTCGCATAGATTCGACTGCCATGCTTACAGCATCTCCATCCTCATCTGAGTTTCCATCGGCGAATACAAGCCCTGTGGAAACAACTGCCCCGCAGACACCGAATTTGCTGGTTCCCCCAGGGGCGTTCAATTCTCCCAATTATGAAGGTAGCGCCGTGAATAGTGACATGTCAGCATCTGTATCCCCAAGGGGTACATTGAATAGCATGAAGTCTGGACCGGAAAGCCCCGCGGTACCATTTCCAACATACATGGACGATCCAAATGCCCCCTCTTCTCGCCCGCCCACCAGCCGTCTTCCCAATCCTGTTACCCCCCCATCAGAAACTCTCTTATTCCATGACAGTCTTGGCGATGTAGACCATGAAGAAGCCACATTCCGAAATCCATTCAAGCGACTGTGGCCATACTCCATCTTCCCACCTCCTCATCAAGTCGGTCGCATTCTCTTCCCAACTTTGGCGGACTGGAAGTCAAAGGGGTTTATTGGACGATTTGTTGGGATAATCGCTGCCCCCAGCGTCTTTCTCCTTACGATTACGGTCCCAGTGGTTGAACCTCAAGGTTCTGAATCTGCTGAACCAGATCCGATCCCAGCTGTGGTGATCAACCAGCCTGATGACGAGGGGCACAATGCGTCGCCCCACGTTAGATTACCAGCCGACAGTCCGGTTCTTACACCGCAAGGCCTAGGGAATGGGAACATATCTTCGCTCTCTCTGCCACACCCGCATGGAGAAGGAGGGCTCCGGCCTCGTTGGGATTCTGAGCTTCCTGCGGTGGCAGTTGAAACTACGTCTGATTCATCTTCACCTGCAAAGGAATGGAATCGCTGGCTTGTTGGTATTCAGCTCTTCACTGGACCATTCTTCTTCGTTCTTATTGCGTGGACCACCATCGACGAGGATAAGAACCCCCAAAACCTTGTGCTACCTTCGCTGGTTTCTCTTCTATTCTCATTCGTGTGCCATTCTTTCCTCCTTATGTCAACTCGTACTCGCAGCTGGAATCGGCGGGGAAGCTATAACCTGGTTCGACAACAACCAGAAGTGCAGCCACATTCTCTCTCGGCGGCATGGCGCTCATTCCTCTCACTCCTCGGATTCCTTGTGGCTATATCGTGGATCGCAACCATCGCGACGGAAGTAGTCTCTGTCCTAAAAACGATTGGTGTCATCCTCAACATCTCGGACTCTCTCCTTGGGCTAACTATATTCGCGGTGGGTAATTCCCTGGGCGATTTAGTCGCCGACATTACCGTTGCCCGGCTCGGTTACCCTGTCATGGCACTGAGTGCTTGTTTTGGTGGCCCTATGCTTAATATTCTTCTTGGAATCGGACTAGGAGGTCTTTATATGAGCCTCAATGGAGGGAAAGTGCGAAGACACGATGAAATAATGAGCGGACTCACTGTATCAGTTGAACGGGCTGCTTACGAGATCGCTATCTCCAAGGTTCTTGTCATCAGCGGTGCTACTCTGTTGGTAGTATTGGTCGGGTTATTGATTGTCATTCCCTTGAATAATTGGAAAATGGATCGCACCATTGGGTGGGGTTTGATTGTTGTCTGGTGTTTAAGCACCGTGGGGAACGTGATTGCAGAAATTACGTCATGAAACATGAAATCACTATATATCTGCATTGCAATTCTTGCATATTGTGTAATTTGAGAATAGCGTTGACATGGGAATGTACTTGTGTGTCTTTCTGTGTGTTTCTTTGTTCTTATTATGGGACTTCTTAGGCATGAACTTGTTGAAGATTTGAATGACGGAGATAATTGCGCTTTTTGGTAGACATACGAGTAGAAGGCCATCTCTTTTCATGTTTATGACTTTTGAGGAAGTTTCTCTTTCTCTCTTATTTGGAACTTCGAATATGGACTGGTTGTTTCAACAGATTAGCAATACACAAATCAATCATAGTTATCATCATGGACACATCATGGGAGCTATCCAACTGAGAGCTGCGCCTTCCACCTGCAATATCGAAGTATGATGCTTGGGTATCTTTCGAAGGGTTTCACTGCCTGGTTCTAGAGTTCCGAGTCATAAAATTGGAAGAGTTTTCATAGTATCTCTTGCTTTCATTCCCCCAATACTTCATTATCTAGAAGCTACCCACACACCAAAACTTTAACAGGGTCTATCACTCTTGATCCCTAGTTTGCTTAACACCAACCAGATAGTGTCTGTTCGCTTCCAATAATAAATTAGCTAGGAAAAATTGAGAACACATCAACTTGGCTCCTACTGGGTGTCCAGACAGACGGTGATAATGTTCTGCAATGCTTTCTCCTAGTACAGCCCCCACAAGTGCTGGTTACTCCAATGGCCAACACATGATTTGTTCTAGCTCGAACGGTAATGCTCCCAGCTGTACAAGCAAATTTTCCCACAGCAAACACTGGGCCTGACGGGCAGCTCTGTCCGGCTCAAGCCACAGCTCTCGTTGCCGGCCGAAGTCGACATCCTGTGACCGAGCAAACACTCTCGCCTGGTGGAGCTATGGATAAACCGTCTACCCGAGCTTAGTCGGCACGCATTGCCCTTACATAGTAAACCGAACCGATTACTATGGCTTCTAGCCGGCCTCTTGCTCCCGCTTCGGGTACATCACCACCATTGGCGAGTCTGAGCAACCATGACCCAGATTCCAGTCAAAGGCAGGTATTCCGACAAGAGGTTCCGCTTAAAGTGGCAATGGAAAACTCATAGATAGTCAGATAGTTCATTTCCTGTTCCCAACCCCTAAAAAGACGAAGAGCAAATTGGCAAAAGCCTTCCGCCTAGATCCTGGGAATGGGGACTATATAAGAAATAAAGGAGCTGGCGTTTTAAGACTGTAATTTCGAATGAGATAGCTATGATGATAATTTCCGGGTGATGAATGAAGTATTTTGATATAGACCTACAGTCCTTTACGTATTATGATACCTCTTTGAATTCATGTCGTGGTGCCCTGAGATAATAATAGGAGACAAAGACCGAGGATCTGATCCCTCTTTAAGAATACTTCTCACCTCAAACTTGTACAACATTATCACTCATGTCCTTTCAATGTTAATATAAAATCCTGCATAAGCAACAAAGAAGGTATCTGTAATTTTCAACTTCTCAGATTGACGCCTCCGATTCAAACTCGAAGCGGAAAGTGTCACTGCTCCTTGTTGGTCGAGTAGACTCCTGGTACTGAACTGTAGAAAGTATAACTATCGCCAGTGCCAACTCTGTAGGCTTAGACTTACAATCATATTTCTCTTCAGTGGCCGATTCCTTTAAAAGAATCACGCCTCAGATCAAATCACACCAATTGAGCGTCAGGATATTCTCAATTTACCAGTATCTCCATCAAGAGTGATCATCTGTAACCAGTCACACTTTTGAGCCATGGTGCTGCTTTTTCCTATAATTGTCCTTGCCGCTTTAGTGGGCCTTGTCTCGGGATACAAGGTGGGCGAAGCGTGTCCTACAGAGGGCCAATATATTTGTGCAACTTCTGGGAATATCATATTGACGTGCGATGGAACCCATACTTGGAGAGTTTCCGCGGATTGTGGAAAATGGAGATGTCTGGCAAAGCCAGAACTTTTCCCTCACCCTTGGTGCGAGACCGGCAATGGCGACACTGGCCCAGCGAATACTGTTCCTGTGAACACTGTTCCTGCAAACACTGGGCATCCAACCACTGGCACTGCGAATCATCCAACCACTGCTCCTGCAAATACTGCTCCTCCTAATACTGCTCCTTCGAATACGATCCCTGCAAACACCGTTCCTGCAAGTACTAGTTCGAAGAGCACTAGCACTGTGAGTACTAGCACTAGTACTCACAGCACTACTACCTCGAGAATTACTACCTCGAGCACTTCTACCCATAGCACTACTACTTCAAGCACTAGTACCACCGAGACTACTCACACTGACGCCTATGAAGCCTGCCAAACCCAAAATGCTCGACGCTATTACTATTTGACCAACCCCAACTGCCGCAGATCTGTTCCCACTGAGACTATTGATAGTATTAATACTTCGAAAACTAGTACTATAAGCCTGACTAGTACTTCAAGCCCTGGCCCTGCGAGCACCGATACTACGAGTCTTAGTGCTGCCAAAACTAGAATTAAAGCTATTGGTATGAGCACTTTGATCAAAAAGGCTATGAGAAATAGTACCAGGACCACTACTACCATAAGTAGAGATTATGAGTTCCCTACTAGTGTCCCACAGCGAGCCAATATTACTCGCCAAGCACAAACTTGGGGAACAGATGTAGGCTCTAGCTTGGGCTCCATTCGGCCTTCTTCCTGGTCTTCTGCCTCTATGAGAAGTGCCACCCCAAGTACTGGAGCTGCGAGTACTGCTGTGAGCCTTCCTTTATATATAATACCATCCTGCGTTCCCTTTTGATTTACGAGCTGACAAGATTCTCAATTGTCAGGCCCCGCAATCCGAGCTCATGAAACATGCCGCCCAATTCTTAGCAAATGAAGCAATCCGCAATGTCCCAACAGATTTCAAGATATTATTCCTGAAGTCTAAGGGTCTGAGCACAGAACAAATCAACCAACTGCTCGCCGCTAGCTCCATTTCTACTTCTGTACAGCTCGAAAAACCCTCACCGTCTATAACGCTACCCCCTTCAGCTTTCCCGATCGTGGGACGCAGTGTTCAAACCCATACCAAGGTTTGGATAGAGGAGGCTTTATCCTCTCTGAAAAAAAGCGGCGAATATGACAGGATAACTAGGGACTCCGCATTTGCAACGCATGCTTGAATCCCTTGACGGCGTCGCATCTTGGATTGAAGAGATACGGACTTTTTGTGAAATAGCCCACACAAAACGTAGCCTGAGGATTCAAGTGTGCGCTGATACCTAGGTAAATATAGATTCAACGTTTTCAAGGGATCAATTCTTATAAATGCTTGGAAGACCGGCGGGGCTTTTGGTCGAAGTAGATTATGCCCTATGGAAATTTGTATCCGATACTGTATCACGATTCTGAAGATGCTAGACAAGACCCCAGGATACCACAGAAGAAAATATGAGCTATTTCAGGTCACAGGCAGAAGAAATTTCCCCCGAGACCCTTCCTTGGCCGTCTCGTGGCTATCCAGATGTACTCCAGGCTCAGCGAGGAAGTAAAAGCCGAGCTGACCACTGGCACTTGCCAGCGTGATTCCATTTCAGCCAAAGCCCGCATCTCATACCACTCGCTTGGACAATCTTCTCCCCCGCGATTCTGTTCAGCTTGTTCCAATGAGTCGAGGCTAATACTCAACCAACAGCAATCGGCAAAACTCCTGTGGGGGGGAACGCCTCGACCCCGGCTTCCCCGGTTAATTTCCTCCAATGAAAGCACTCCCTAGTATAACCCTAGTCTATCCCATACTCGATCACTACAGTCAAAAGGTCAACTGATCCCAGAAGCTTGGCTAGAGAGCACTTTGTTCTCTAGTTGGCAGTCGTCCTGACAGACAAACGTCTGCTCTTCTGGTTCAACATGGCGCTCCCTCCTCGATGGTATCAGGTACGAAAGCGCCTTTCGAGGTTTGAACCACATACTGATTATC
This sequence comes from Mycosphaerella populi pn0402, assembly GCA_002153405.1. Classification (NCBI taxonomy): domain Eukaryota; kingdom Fungi; phylum Ascomycota; class Dothideomycetes; order Mycosphaerellales; family Mycosphaerellaceae; genus Mycosphaerella; species Mycosphaerella populi. The sequence goes on from KZ119545.1 coordinate 74,870, forward strand.
TAGTTTCTTGTCTGTGTGTTTGCCTCACTAGGTTCTGTACTGTACGGCTATGATCTGGGTGTGATTGCCGAGGCTGTTGCATCCCCGTCGCTCGTAAACGCTTTCCATGTGGATGCAACACAAAGCGGCGCCGTGACATCCGTCTTCACGGGCGGTGCTTTCTTTGGGGCTATCTTCGCTGGACCGCTTGGTGATTATACTGGTCGCAAGAAGACAATTTTGGTTGGTGCGATAATATTCCTGCTTGGTGGAGGTCTTCAGACGGGAGCACAGAGCCTATCCTATCTATATGCCGGTCGAGCGATCGCAGGTCTAGGGTTAGTATCGTGATAGCATTTGAGTATTGTTATGGAATTGAACTGACATTTGCATGAAAGAGTTGGAATCTTAGTCATGATAGTGCCAATCTACCAAGCTGAACTCGCCCATCCCGATATCCGAGGGATGGTGACATCGCTCCAACAACTCATGCTCGGTGTTGGGTCTCTTGTCGCTGCCTGGATCTCCTGGGGAACATTCATCAACTTCGCAGACGATGATTCGCGTCAGTGGCGCATCTCCCTTGGGATTCAAAATGTCCCGGCCGTAATTCTAGCAGCCCTTATTCTGCTATTTCCCGAGTCTCCTCGATGGCTCATTGACCACGGCCGCCTTGATGAAGGACTCCAGACACTTGCGAGATTACACTCACGTGGCGATACAACTGATCCATGGGTTAAGGCCGAGTATGAGCTGATCTGCACCTCTATTGCGACAGAGCATGAAGTCGAAGCGAAGTCTTATACTGAGCTCTTTACTGATCCCTCTTGTTTCCGGCGCCTATTCCTTGCTTGCTCTATCCAAGCTGCATGCCAGATGACAGGTGTCAGTGCAATTCAATACTTTAGTCCGACAATCTTCAAGCAAATTGGTATCGCCACTAATAATACTCTGAAGTATCAGGGCATCAACTCTATCATTGCGATTGTGGCTCAGTTCTGCTGCTTGATGTTAATTGACAAGACAGGCCGGAGATGGCCTCAAATTATTGGAAATCTTGTCAATTGTGTTTTCTTTGTAGGTGTATTCCAACCTTATTGATCTTCTTGTCGACAAGACGAAGGCTTAAAGTTAACTGGGGCCCGTATCAGGTCATTCCTACCATCCTCCTCGCCAAATTCCCTCTAACCACATCCCACAACGACGGGGCAGCATGGGCCTTCATTGTGATGACTTGGTGTTACAATTTCTCGTTTAGCGCGACAATCGGCCCATTAACCTGGATTATTTGCGCAGAGATATTCGACACCAAGACTCGAGCAAAAGGCGTGTCGATTGCGACAATGACTTCTTTTGCCTTCAACACCATGATTGGACAAGTTACAGATCTTGCAATCAAGAATATTGGAGGATGGAAATATTACCTTGTCTTTTGCGTCTGTAACTTCACTAATGCTATATTCTTCTGGCTTGTCTTACCCGAGACAACTAAGCGGCCTCTCGAGGAGATGAATGACCTCTTCACACATGAGCCCTGGCTTGTACCCGGGACTCAGACAAAGAAGTTCAGACAGCGGGCCAAGCTACCTGCTATCCAAGCAGTGGAAAAGAAACTTTTCGATATGGAACATGAAGAGGCTAAAGTTGTTTGAGCTCTATGTGGTTAGCGTTAGCGGAGAATAGTAGCTTGGTCGGATACAGTATACCCCCGACGTTTCTGAACCAAAAAGGCAACGATGTTATACAATCATACGGATAAGATTATCACGTTCCATGGCGGGAATTGCTCTGAGGAACTACATAACTACAAGCTGATCGCAAGGTTCCTTTTCTTCCTTTCTATAACTCTCACGTACACACACGCGCGCAATCACACACTATACCTTTGATTCCATCTCCCTTGTACCTCAACAATTTTGACAAACTCAAAGTCATGCAAGAAATTTGGAATTGCTTTATTGAAGTTCCTTGGGCTCGCTTTGTTGGCGTAGCACTAGCTGCATTTTTGCTGATGCTTTTGGGCGCGTATACAAACATTACTGAGTGGATATGAGCAACGATTTCCACAAAACAAAGGCTTCTCATACTAGTTATCAGATTATGTATGACTATAAGTTGGGGAAGGGTGTTTGGTTTGTCGCCTTGATCTCTTTAGTAACTAGTATAGGGCTGGAATGTTTTTATCTTTGTGCTTGTCTTCTTGATTTTTGGTCCCGTACTCTATTTGAAAGCCGTAGATTAGCACCCGATCGTGTGGCATTTTAATGATATTCTGTTAGTTTTTGCTGCTATTGCAAAATATTGCGCGCTTCCTGTTGAATCACGACCATGCGGTATTATCATTACGGGGCCCTGTATTCGAAAAAACCAGGTCGAGTCTTCCAATAATCAAACTTTTTGTAGAATTTTAGGGGCTCCAAATGTCAGGCCCGATTTAAATTTTATGGCAAGTGATTTCGTTTGTTTTTTGAACTTGATATATTGATTTCTGCCTAATGAGGGCTATGCTAAATCCAGGTGGAGTTTAGGCGTGCCAAGCATTCGAGGCTGAATAAAGAGGGTCACAACTGGACTATTCAGCCTCCATTCTTCAAATTTCTCTCATTCAGTATCAACATCGATGTCTGCAATATCCATCAAAGATGAATCTACTTTTATTGCCTCAAGAAATCATCTTGCTCATCGTGCAAAGTCTACCCTCGGCTGCTCACATGACGGTCCTTCTCAGGGTAAACCAATATCTACACAATATCGTCCGCGATGAAGTTCACAAACGTGATATCAAAGATACCGGAGGTCTAAGCCTGACCTTTTATGCTTTTTGGGGCTATGAGCAACAGACCCGCGACATGCTTCGTCTAGGCACCAACGTGCATATCCAGAATAAACGATGGAGAGATTACACGCCGATCGAAGCAGCTACCAGCCGCGGCGAAATCGCAGTTGTGCGAACTCTAATTGAATACGGTGCCCTGAAAGACTATCCTGGAAGACCACTGGTGATTGCTGTCTCGAACAAATGCCACGATGAGAAGTGTCGTGAAGACCTGGCCCTCATGAGACTACTGCTCGATGAGGGCGCTGATCCCAATCGCCATACGTCCTACGTGAATGAGCACCTTACCCTCTGGTACCACCCTTCGCCTCTTCGCATGGCCATACGTGAGGGAGACATGGCTAAGATTGAATTGCTTATTGCTCATGGGGCTGATATCCGCACCAGCTATAATGTTAACACCTTTGGAACTATAATCAAGGAGCTTGGAGAGCATCAAGACCTCCTGTCTGAGTCCCAATGTCGATATCTTCTTAAGATATGTCTTGACGCTGGTTTCGAGCTCGAGAATCAGGATTATCACTTCGAGAAATCATCTCTTCAACGAGCTGCTGAGTCGGCACCAATGTTTGTTCCCGTAATCCTGGAACAAGGCGTTGATGTGAGCTGGCGTGGAGGCGCACGCGGAAACGCGCACAAAACTGCACTTCATTACGCAGTAGGCGCAATACCCAGGGACGCCCATATGGAAGCTATTAAGCTCCTGCTTCAGCACGGGGCTGATGTGAACGCGCGGGATTCAAGGCATAAGCGTACTCCCCTGCAGAATATCAGAGGAGGGGAATCCAGATTCTGCGAGATTGCAGAGATGCTGTGTGCCCATGGCGCGGAGGTCGATACACGTGATGACAGTGGGCAAACTACACTCCAATGCGTTATTGTAAGGTGCCTCAAGAATGGCTTCAAAAAGGACGGATCCCAGGTGGTATGCTTGGTAGACGCCATAAAGTGGATTTCCGGGCAGGGAGTGGACGTCAACGCGCAGAACAATTCTGGAGAGTCAGCTCTATTTGAGCTTATTAATCCCAAATTACTCAACCTTGCACAGCCTGTACAGACTATCCTGGATCTTGGAGCGGATGTAAATATGGAAAACAGTGAAGGACAGTCGCCGCTGTTACGGGCTGCTCAGTTTGGGTTGAACAATATCTTAAGGGTTTTGCTTGAACAGGGAGCCAATGTCAACCATGTAGATCATGATGGGCTTTCTGCGTTACACTGGGTGGCAATGGTAAGAGCTAGGTCGCAGACGCCAACTGCGATACTTGATTGTATACAACTTCTCGTTGACTATGGAGCGGATGTGAATGCTCGATCTAATGCCGGCAAAACTCCGTTGAGTCTGGCTGTGAGGACTTTCTGCCCGCCGAGGGAAGAGGCTTTGAAGGAAGCCGGAGCAGTAATAATGAATTAGTGATGAAGACTCTAAGGGGAAAAGATGCTACAGACAAATAAAAGTCAATGAATGATGCTAGCTTAAGATGTGTGCCAATGAAAGAAGGGAAAAGCTGGCTGGAAGGTCTAGGTGCCAGCTAGAACTGAGATGTCAATAACTAGCCATGCATGTGAACTCAATGTGACAAGTCTATGATAATCTTACACATCTACTATAAGCAATTAGTATTTAGATAAATATAGTGAATGACATTGCACAACAAGCTAACTACCGTCTTCATGGTCGTATCTCCATGTCATCTCTTATACGAGTAACCATAGTTGATATCCACCTCACAGCAATGATGAAGAATAAAAAGGAAAAATATAAAATGAAAGTAAACTGCTAACAGCCATGCGACAAACAACTCATGTCGCCCAAATCTGTACACTATGTTCTTTAAGCCGATTATTTGTTTCCCTACAGCACACGTCCGGCGGACGAGCTTGTGCTGCGGTCGTTTGTCTGCGTCTTGCGGAGACCAGTGCCTGCTTGAATAGATGCAAGCAGAGCAGAACGGCCGTTGTCGCCGC
>KZ119546.1:0-15798 GCA_002153405.1 Mycosphaerella populi pn0402
CACTGGTCCCATCCTCTTTGGCGAGCCTGCCACCAACGCTCAGCACAGCTTCTTCCAGCTGCTTCACCAAGGCACCAAGCTCATTCCCTCGGACTTCCTCATGGCTGCCGAGTCACACAACCCCGTCGAGGGTGGCAAGCACCAGCGTATGCTGGCCTCCAACTTCCTCGCCCAGTCCGAGGCTCTCATGGTCGGCAAGACCCCTGACCAGGTCCGTGCCGAGGGCGCCCCCGAGAACCTCGTCTCTCACAAGACCTTCCTGGGTAACCGCCCTACTACCTCCATCCTCGCCCAGAAAATCACCCCCTCCACCCTAGGTGCCCTTATTGCCTACTACGAGCACCTCACCTTCACCGAGGGTGCTGTCTGGAACATCAACTCCTTCGATCAGTGGGGTGTTGAACTTGGTAAGGTCCTTGCCAAGAAGATTCAGAAGGAGCTGGAGACTGCCGGCGAGGGCGGCGGCCACGACAGCTCTACTAGTGGGCTGCTGCTGGCCTTCAAGGCCAAGGCTAACTTGGCGTAAATTTCTTCCCGCCGCCATATGAAGACCTTTGGTCAATAAAGCGGAATTTGACGAGCAATGAACGTATTTCCTTTGAAAACCCCCTTTCTATGTTTCAAGAAATCAATAATCCACAGTGTGCTTGTTCTCTAATATTCTGTTCTCCTTGCACCAAACCTAGACTGTGACCATTCATCCATTCGCCTTGTCCTCAGGGCCTTATTTTGGATAAAAATGTACGCCAATTGCAAAGAAGTAACATCTTCAAGGTAGAGTGTAGCCTATAACAACTTGCCAAGTGATAGGGTTGTATTGAGATTAGCGGGAGTGTTGATATGGACAACTGGACCAAACCTAAACTCCGCAGCCCGCTCTCTCCTCCGCGCCACCTCCCTTCGATCAAGTCGCCTACTGCGAGGTGGCCTGTTTCTACCCTGTCATGAAGATCACAAAAATGTCTCCATCAGGGCAATTGGCCCGATTCCCAACCACAATAGCGCTATCGTTCATGACAGCGCTATGGCCAGTTGGAGCAGTTGCGGCGAAATCCAGCAACCGCGGGGAGGGCTACAACATAGGCGAGGAGATCCCAGTATCCTGCTTGAGTCGGACTGAGTGAGTCTTCCCCAAGAAATTTTCAAACTATACAAGATCAAAACGGATATGCTAACCAATGGCTTCGACCGCAGGGAAGGGGAACATGTACAGGCTTGCCAACCCCTAAAACACCGAACAAATATTCTAACCACCAACTATCAATAAAGATCGCAGACAGCGAAGGCAAACTTGAATGGACACCATTCATGTCCTGTAAGGAAACTTTACGCCCATTATCCCTCCACTACGGCGTCTCAGAAACAATAAACTGCACGATCCCCGAACTCTCCGACAAACTTTACCACCTCCTCGAGTTCTACGTGCACTCCGACGTGCCCATGACCTGCCGTATCCCTACAACCCCTCTCTCTTCAAGCAACGAGAAGCCCATCCCCAAACCCGACGCCGACGCCCAACCCACCGAATCAGACTCCCTCGGCGCCCTGAGCGAACAAGGTCCCCCCTTCACACCACTCACTATCGCCCTCCAGGGAACTCTCCAACTAAGCCACCTGCACATCTGGACCGACATGAATATGATAATGCACAACATGGCCTCGGATGCCGCTGCCCAAGCCGTCAAGCCGGGCAAGCAATCCAAGCAGCCCGGGTACGCGGTAGCAGGGACAGCATACTCGACCCCCGAATGGGAGTCTACGGCTGCGAACCTGAAGATCGACCAGGACGAAACGGCTGTGATGCTCGCGCAGGCAGCGAGGGAGCCCTGGACCTCCGGGCATGGGACGAAGGTTGTTCGCGGCGAGCCACTGACATTCTCATTCCATGTTGCGTGGGTTGAGGGCGGTGCGGGTATCGGCTGGCCGCAGCGGTCTGTAAAAGAGTCGTTCTTGGGGCTTGAGAGTGCGACAAAGGAGCCTTCGGGGACCTCTGTTGGCTGGTTTTTCTCGAAGCTGATGTTCTTTGTTATGGCTGCGTCTGTTGGTGGGTTGGCGGCGCTTTATTGGGAGAAGAATGGTGGGAGGTGGCAGAACCGGTCTGCTTGGAGAGGCGATGGCATCTTGGGCGCGCCTCCTGCCAAGGGCAAGGGATCCGGGGTCACTTATGGTAATGGTGGGCGCATTAATGGGTATGGAGGGTATTCGGCTGCTGCCAATGGCGCTGGACAAAATGGCGGTGGTGGATATGGCTTCCCAAGTGGGAAGAGAGAGTGATGAATATATGAAGGAGGGACCTAGATCTGTGAATATCTCTGTATCTTTAGATGTACAGTGTGCATTTCGACTATTGTGGACTCGGGAGGAAAAACCCTAGTGAATAAATGTTGGACATGCTGGGGTTGCGTGAAATTAATATGAGTGTTCGGTGTTTTAGCCATTTTTTTTTTGGATGCAAGAGATCAAGTTTGAGAATCCCACGGGCTAGATGGTGGTGGTACTAGTAGTAGTATACAGGTGGTAATATAACAAAAGAAAGAGGCCCCTCGTTTTAGCTGACAGACATCGAAGCAAAGTCTTGGCCCCCGTCAAATCAGTCTATTATTTACAGACTGGCTGCAGTCCGAGTCAGTTGCAGTCCAAACAAAACTCTTTACCAGCCTTGAGCCTGCATGCGCTGGATCTTTTTCACGGTCGCCTGGAAGGAGAATTTGAACAGTTTCCTCCACCGGGTCCTGCGCAACTCCTTCCGCTTCATTCCCTTCCGAACATGGAACTTCTGGTTGTTTGATTGCTGCTTCACTTTATTCTGATTGCAAGTTGTTTGCAATATACGGATTGCAGCAGGCAGGTCCACGCCACGCTCAGGCTCAACATACACCTGGCGACCTAGAGTAGGCCCAAGCTTTAATTCAGCACCAATTGGGCTGCTGTTCTGGGAGGATCGTGAAGGGCGGATGGCGTTCGCAGCGGCGCGCAAAGCGGGTGCTGATGATTCGGATGAAGATTTGCTGCCTAGGTCGAGTTTATTGAGGATCTCGTCGAAGTCGGAAGCAACGCTCTGGGGGGCACGCGCAGCAGGGGGTTGTGAGGGGGTTTCATTCGCTGTCGGTGTAGGTTTTGGTGTTGGAGGTGAGTTATCTGAGGAGTTGTAGCGGAGCGTATTGAGGAAGAATTGTGGCATGGCAGTCTGTTGGCGCGAGGAGAAAAGCCATGGGGTTGGCCGGGCGCGGAGGCCCCTGGCCAGGTAGCGAGCTTCCATAGTCTAGAATTAAATGATGCAGTGGGATTGGGTTAAAGTGACCCAATTGACAGATCCCGGCACTGCTGGCGTGAAAAGGGCGTTAGCGGATTATTGCGAGGTCGACGTGAACGCCGCGGCGATAGAAAATCGATGTTGGCCGAAATTGCTTACTTAGCTGTGGCCTGAGGCAGAAACAGCCACTGAACTACAAGTACTTACATTCATTTACAAAAGGCCAGCCCAAATTCCCCATGCGTAGATTATAAGTTATTATTCAAATTAATACGGCCCAATTTTCATCGAAGTGTGCTTATTAGAAGTGGTTATTCGCGCCTCGACTTGACAGACTTCCATTCTATCGCCAAGCTGCCCACCATCGTCGTGCATGCCAGACCAATCACAAGATACCAGGTATGACTGAGGCTCTTATCAATCGCCAAAAGAGCTTTCTCATTATTAATTGGTGCTATCATTTCCATGATCTGACTGAGGCCCACATTTTCGATGTTCGTGCTATTCAGCCCCGATCCTAGCCCACTCAGATTGGTCGACAGCTGTTCAATAAACAACACCTGTGCGACTGCAATCGTAACCGCTGGGCCAAAGGCTTGCGCAAAAAGCATGATAGAAATACCCAGTGGTACATCATTTAGAGGGAGAATGGTTTGTACGGCATTTTGTGGACCCGCGAAGCCGATGCCATAGCCAAGCCCGGATAGGGCGGTATAAACGATCAATTGTACAAGAGCGGTATCGATATTCACCGTAGTCATTAGCCCTGCGGCAATGGGCATCAATATAGAGCCAAGGAGCATGAATGGCGCATAATAACCGGACTTGCTTGTGCCAAAGCCGTGGATAAGTGCACCAATAGTCCCCGCAATGATAAAAGGAAGCATCATGTAGCCACTTTGTGCGGGTGGAAAGCCACGGACGACTTGATAATACGTCGGCAGGTAGTATTCAAGCACATTGCCCGCACTGTTGCTGGCTACAACAAAAACAAAACCAGCCATGACACTTCGGCGTTTCATGATCTGGGGAGGAAGGGTGGCAGTGTCTCCTCGGCGTACTTGATTGTAAATGAAGGCGACCATGAGGAAAGCAAAAGCCACGAGAGGCCCAATTACGGGGCCACTATTCCATTGATATTTTGTACCCGCCCAGGAGAATGCGATGAAGAGTGCAGTCAGCGCTGGAATGAAAAGCAAGTTGCTAATCAAGTCTAACTGTAATAACTTCTCTTTGAACTTCATACGTGAGGCTTCCTGAGATTGAGAAAGATTTGGCAAGCAAAGTGTTGTGAGAAGTAGGGTGATAGCTCCTATAGGTGTGTTGATGTAAAAGCACCATTGCCAGCCAAGAGATTGCACAATAGCGCCACCAAGGAGCGGGGCTGCAAGAGTAGATATACCCTCCACACCACCCATCATGCCCGTGAACATAGGCCGTCGATGGAGTGGAGTGGTCCTTACGAGAATAACAAAGCACCCGGCAAAAAGACCAGCAGATCCAATTCCGGCCACTGCCCTGCCAGCGATAAGCATCTTTGAAGAGCGGGCAGCGCCACAGAGTAGCGAGCCTACCATCGAGATGACGTTCGCAAGGAGAAATACACGCTTAATAGGAAAAACCTTATAAGCTTTTCCAAATCCAAATTGAAAAGCGCATTGGCAAAGCCTAAAGGCAGAAGAATACCAACCGACATCTGCAACAGTGCGAAAGTGATCAGTAATGCTAGGCACTGCGGTCGCGATAATGTTCATATCTATGCTTGTGAGAATAAGAACACCAGCGAGAGTGAGCATAAGAAGCCAAAACTTAGCCCCCTCCGGGTATTCATGCTCCTCGGACAGCTGATTTGGATTTGAAGCTCCCGTGTTGCTCATCTCCTCAGCGTGCTGAGAGCGAGCTATACTGCCCCTGGACCGATTTCCTGGAGTATTACCCGTGAGGGAAGTCATAGGGTGCTCTTCTAAAGATGTGGCCGTAGCCACTATCGAAGTGGTCATTTTGGGAGTGCCTTTTGTCCCTGCATCTAACAAACGACGCCAGTCTCGGGAGGAAAGGAAGGCCCCGGCTGGATTTCTCGGCTGACCCACGCGATTTTGCTTAGTGTAAGTGATCGTCGATCAGTTCCTCTCCGCACTGATCTGGCATATTGTGATTAATAAATGTGCAGTACGTACCAAGTCAGATGTATTTGAATAGGAATTTGTTTGAGTATATGGGCAGGTACCTAGGTAGGTTCCAACCTTGGAAGGTTCCAGCGTCTGTTCAAATATATCCATGGAACTGACTTGGTATGTACACGTGCAGGGCTATGTCATTGCGCAGGTGAGAACAAGAGCTAATGGATATCCTTTTGACAGAAACAGCCGGCACTATGCCTTCTGGTTCAAGAAGAGATTGAGAAATTATGTAGGTGGTCATCCTTTATCCTAGACATGTAACATGCAACTTGAAATTCTCAAAATTTGCCATTGGCCTCTTTTATCGGATACCTTATTTCAGAAAAATAATTTGCTTTTTAATGAACATCCCGCTCAACCTTCATACAGCGTCCCTCACGGAGTGGACATAAATGATTTTCGTAAGGGTCGTAATGCATAGACAGCGTATAGAGAAAAACAGAATGTGGACGCATCAACAAACATATGCACGGAGTCAAGATCATAAAAATGCATCCATAAAAATCTCAATTGAAGCCTTCTCCACAAAATTCTCCCAACCAACAAATGTCGCGAGTGGGATGATCGCGATCTGATCACCAGCTTGAAGCTGTCTCATCCAGTGGTGTTGGCTTCTCTGGAACACCACTTGATGGTGTTGCGTCTCTCGAACCGCATGCAAATTGGTCGCTAAACGCATGTTTGGGCCATTGACTATGGCGTCTCTGCCGGGCGGTCTTTTGATCCCAAGATCGAACCACGTCCATGAATTCTTATGGGTACCATGGTCACCTGGATAACTGCTCCAGCCCTGGTCGTGGCTCCAAATATCTATTCTGATCTCTCGCACCGGGCATCTATCGTATTTGATTGGCTCCGACACCAAGTATGGGGTTTTATTGTGGCAGTCATTTTGAGTGTAACCGATTATATCTTGTCTGTAGATTCGGGACAGGATCCAGTATTGTGTATGCTTCAAAACCTCTATAACAAGTTCCGAAGGCAATCGCTGCCGAAGAATCTCAAAAACCCTGAACGCATCTTCAGGATTCCTTGGGTAGTATATGGTATCCTGGGCAGTACTTGAATTGGCCCCCATGGCAAAACAGAACCCCTCAAATCGGATTGAATTCGTAATCTTGGAGGTTATTGCGTCAGAGATCCGGGAAATCAGCTTGACCGATCAGCAATAGCCCGATCTCGATGTGTTTGGCAGTTCTTCCGAACTTTTTCGGACGGGCAGAGTATCGCGCACTTTCCAGGTCAAGGTGCATCACACGTGATTGTGTGCTGTCAAAATGGCCCCGCGTGGGTATGAATAAGCCTGCGTGTTTTGATGCAGCGCGGCACGTCGAGACGATGCCCCGGAACCTAAATAATGCATCATTCTATAGCATTGAGCCCCAGGGCAATGATCCCTTCGTGGACCATAGCCATAGCACCTTAACACCTTGGTATTTCAAACAATTTCCCATGCAGCCACGTGCATGACTTGTTGATGTGATACTTTATCATAAGTACCCCATATTCTACGTGTTAATTTATTCTAACAACTCGATCTACAGTGAAATATCTACCCAAAGAGATACCTGGGGCAGGGTTCGTCAAGACAGTGAGATCTACCATGCAGAAGCTCACAAACTAGTAAATAAAGTATTTGAATTCACTAAGCAACAGATGAAACCCAAAATTCAGTGGCCGTCTTTAATGTCTGGGCTATTGAATGAAGAAGAAAGAGAAGAAGAAGAAGAAGAAGAAGAAAAAAGTTAAAGAGGTGTTGCGTTGGCATGCGTCTATACCTACCGGTATCCACCAGGGACAACATTTTACTCAGTTGTCAATACAAAAAGAGTGCTACTAATATGTAAGACAGAGCCTTATACATGCAGATTCACACCTCGTAGTGAGGAGAATAGAGACCTTGTGCTTGATTTTGTACGTCTACAATTCATATAACATCAATGGAACATTGAGGGATCTCGAAGGGCAAATAAGTGCCCAAGGCATAATGAAAATGAGCGGATTTCAGATATCTAGTGCACAGAGAGAGATTAGAAAAGAAACAAAAGAGTGAGGCACTCTAGATAATGCGAAAATATTTGCTTGTGAATGCCACACGCACTGGCCACAAAGTTTCATTGGGCTCTGGAACAAAGTCATCGGGTTCAGCTTGTACATTCGCGTCGTCAAGGCACATGAAACTGACCATGAGGGCTTAGAACCCTCACAAGATTTGTAATTTAAAAACGCACGATGGCTTTAAATATGAAAGTTCCTAATTATCTTGCCCAGGAATAATTATTATGTGGATAAAATCTAGATCCAGAACGGTCTTAACACCAAGTAAAGTCCGGAGTACTGGCTTCCAAGAATAAATTAGAAGTGGGAGTGATCGATTTTGTCCAAAATACTTTCTTTTATATAGTCACCAGCTTTTAGATCTCAGACCTTCCTCCACTTGGATGACTTTCATCTACAATTTATTCAGAGGAATGAGCGTGAAAAAGTGGCAGGTCTACGCCCTCAGAGATTTCTGCCCGGTCGGAACATCAATCGTCTCCTATCGACTCCCAACGCTCTTGTCACATCAACTTCAATCCTCATCTTAACCTCTTTCGCATCTCTTGGGCATATATGATCCGAAACTCTTTTTCGTTTACCAAAACCAACTATGTCAGCCCTCACCGTTGCCAGTCTACCCCGCATTAGCCGGGAAGCCCTAGCGGCAGTCCTCCAGGGGGGTAGCACGCCAGCCAAATTGGCCATCATCGATGTCCGTGACTCAGGTATGTATACAACTTTGGAAACTCCCAGCCAAATGACGCGTCCTCTAAACATGCTCTTCAGATCACGTCGGTGGTCACATTCGTAACTCTACTTGGGTACCTAGCAGCACCTTGGATGTTCGTATGCCAGAACTTGTGCGTACTCTCAAGGACACAGAACAAGTTGTTTTCCACTGTGCTCTGAGCCAGCAACGTGGGCCCCGTGCAGCTCTACGATACGCGCGTGAGCGCGAGAGTACCCTCGGTGCAGAGGAGAGCAGCAAGCAGAAGATCTGCGTTCTGGAGGGCGGCTTCGTCGAGTGGCAGGTCAAGTATGGCAAGGACGTCGACTTAACTGAGGCCTATGTGCAGGATATCTGGCAGGAGTGATCTCTGCTAGCCAGTTTGCATTCTTCACATGGCGTTTTTGACTTCCTTCCTTTAGGACCCCGTGATTTATGAGACATTGGCGGCGAAAGAGATACCACGGGTGCTTTGATTTCATAAACCATACTACAGCTATAGATCGTTTAGAAAAGAGAAAAAAGACAAGACTTTCTTATATAGATACATTGCTATGCGTTGTATGCTTATGTCCTTATTAGATAGGGATCGACACGGCCATATTTAGTACTGTACATGATAGTATTATGCAAGATGTCTACATCTGAACACCCCCACCAAAGCCAACTGGCCTTCTTTGACCACCATTTTCTGGCACAATGGTCATGACTTTATAGATCTGACCCATGGAACCACCGCCTTTCTCAACTAGTCGCTTCCAACCGGTCTCTATAGTTTTCTTCTTGTCTTCGTCTACAGCCTTGCGGAGCAGCTGTTCCATACGCTCAGTAATGCCCAAGGCGTTTAGGAAGTCGCCTTGTTCAACAGGCCCGTGTACCTCAACACCGTCACTTCCCTCAATGGCTGCTTCAGCAAGGGAGGTGAAGTCCACATCAGCACTCACGTCAACCTGGCCCGGGGACGAGAGTGGAGGCACTTTTTGGTGATGCTGGATACCCCGTAAAGAATTGATGGGAACGGTTGACATGGTACCGTAGTCCATAATGAGAGCTGCACCTGATGGAGTCTTCTTTTGTGGAGTGGAAGCAGGGGCATTCTTCTTGGCCGATGCTGCGGAAGAAGCATCGCCTCCAATGCGGCGTGCAAAATCAGCAGCGTAGATTCTGCTCTCCGGGCTGACTTCGATTGTGGAGCCTGACTGTGATTTCAGAGCACGGAAACGCTCTGAGATCTCGGGAATGACTAGCGAAGAAGGCGTAGAGGCCTTAGCTTTGCTGAGTTGGAACTCAGGCTCGCCTTCAATGTTCTCTTCCACTGCTTTAGGATTGAGGGTTACTAGCAGTTCGCGCCATTGTGGGGTGTTGGCAGCTTTTAGTGGTTTGTGCAGCTTTTGAGGGCCGGTAGGAGTCATGATTTGCTGTTGTTCGTCCGTGACTTGATTTTCGGGAGATGGTGGGACTGATTCGAAGGCGTGGATGGGCAGTGCATCGAAAAATTCATGAGCAAATATAAAGGGTGTCTTGCCCTCTTCTGGAAATAAAATTTGTATCAGAATCATGCCACGATGAGCTTTTCGAAAATCTGCGAGTATTTTCAACTTACCATGGGGCAAGAGCCGGATATCCTCAACCCATATGACAGGCACATCAAAGTACTTGCATACACTTCGATGCCCGATATCTGTCTCCTGCATTTGAGCATCACCGCATAAAAGCTGTTTCTGCATTTCCCTCAAAGTATGACTTGCTTCGACAAGGTATATTGCCTCGACGCTTGAGGAAAAGCTTTTGAAGTTCCGGAATGTCTGTTCTTACATTAGCTTATATTGCTCATCAATATCACCGTATATAACTACTAACCCGCAACATATCATCCATCAAAGTTCCTTTGCCTGGTCCAACTTCCATGAGCTGGACACCACTCTTTTTTCGTCCCTGCGACATCCATTCCGCAATTGTCCAGATACCAATTAACTCGCCGAAGACCTGGGATATTTCTGGCGATGTGACGAAGTCGCCGTGTTTTCCGAATACAGCACCCGTCTCCGGCCGAGAAGTATAGTAGCCGCCTTCGGGGGAGGTCAAGACTTGGCGCATGAATGCTGCAATGGGAATTGGGCCTGTGACCTAAATATTATTAGTGTTAATTTGTGAATCGTCTCCTCGGCGCGAACATTTACACACCTTCATAGCACTTGCAAGAGTACGCGCCAAAGGGGTTGACCATTTTCTTGTCTCAAATGTTGAATTCCATCGGCGCGAGCAAGTTGGACTGAGAAGGCGAGATCGTTGGAGGTGCGATGCTATGCGCCTCGTCGTATTCATCTTGTGAGTGGAACAGAATTCCAAGAGAAATTGGGTCCTCTGGTAATTTTTTGTAGCCTCTATCTGTAGCACATGTCTGCCCAAGAATATAGCACCAGGGAGGGGTTTGATGAAGAAAAGAGAAAGCTATCGCCGGCAATTGACCAAGACGCGAGATCCACGAGGTTGGAAATAGTATACCGCTTGCCTACCTTGTCACCACCGCCTTGTATTCTGCCTTGACATGCGTTTGCCCGCGGAAGTAGGCACGTGACACTACTTATCGTCGATATCTGTCTGTTACATGACGGTGATAACGAGTCCTAAGGTACGTTGCGAGTTGACAGGGAGCTTAGTAGACATTGGGAGTGTTGGTTTTGACTGTGTCATCTGCAGAGTTTCCAGGGCCAGGGTCAATCTGCTATTCATACATTTCATAAAAAGTGAGGAAAGAAATACAATAGACAAAATTACCAGAGTATGGGTCACATCTATATGAAAACACGGTTCTCTAATGCGCCGCGGTTCACTGCCCTCGTCTCCGGTTCTTATGCCTTGGTGCATCTACCATCATCGCATCGCTAAAAAGCGCTGATGATTTGTCATTTCCCCAAAGATCCCCCTTTTGACCGAAGCCGTAGCTTCCATCTTGTACAGAAGGGCCAGCCCGGCGACTCAGTCGTTCGCGATCCGCTTGCTGGCGAAACTTATCGTAGGAATTTTGATCGTGGGATGCGCTCCCTAGGACCATGGATAGAAGCCTTCCATCGGCCTTCATAATCGTCAGCATGTGCGTATACGTAAGATCGGTGCGGGTCAGCATGGTCTCACCTTCTGGTTGTGAAAATTGGCGACCACGCTCTCAGCAGTCCATTTATCAGCATAAGCAAACTCTGCAGTCACGACTGGATGATGTGAGGTCACTCGACAGCTAAGCATAGGACCGGAAATGGGTTCCAACGAAGATTGTATGTCGGCTGCAGTGGTTCCTGGTGCAAAGTTGCTACCAATCACGACAAAGGGCCCCGAGGCGCCCTTGATCGAAAGACCAGGCCCTCGCACATTTGCTTGACTAGGCACAGATTCAATTGCAGCCCAAAGACGTTCAGCCTTCTGGTTTTGACCGCGCTTGTTCTTTTGAGGAGGTTGCGATCGCGCCGCTGCGACTGGCGCGAGAGTCTGGGTAGCCTTTTTAGGACGAGCGGTGGCTGATACGGATCGCTATTGATATGTCAAATATTTGTTTAGTTGCTGCGTCCTTAACGCTAAAAGATAGTTTCTTGAGTAGTGCGTACCTTGGGCCCAACGCGACTAGCTAGGCTGCCGGGTTTGGCGGCTTGCGACTTTTGAACGGCACCGGGGCCTGGTGCACTGGATCTGCGATTTTTGCCGACCAACAACTCACTTGCGAGCTGCTGATGCTTCTTCTTCTGGCGATCTAGGTGCGACAACTATAGGTTAGAGTCTGCGAGGACAAAAGGTTGCGAGGGATGGCGAGGCAAGGTTACCAGATTTGATGATGTCGTCGAATGAGACAGCCGGCTTGGGCTGCTTCGTCTGTTTGTTTGCCATCTGGCAATGTAGAAAAACAGAGGCGAAAGAGAAGATGGAGGCGTTGCAATTGTGCAGGACAGTGCAAGGCCAGGGTGCAAAGAAAAGAAGTTGGGGCTGGATCAGCGGGAGGCGCGCCACACCGCGTCTGTTAAGAGTTCGGCAGCCGCATCTATGGCAACCACAAGTACGGAGTATACTGTTTTTATATACAGGTTATAGGATCTCTTCCATGGTAGTATCGCACATATCCAACAGCCTGACTATGAAGAATACGATGCTCTTTCTTATTGAACTTTCGGGCAGTTGTAATAAGGGGCGAACGAGACTCAGTCCATAGCATCAACTGGGGGACCTGAACCTTCCCGATCCGATCAGGAAAGGGCCATCTTGAACGCAGCGCTGTTCAAGTAGTCATCTCTTCCCAATTTCCAATTTCAAAATCCCCTTGCTTCATTTTATAATTTGTTGCACATTCTACATCGAACTCAGAAGTCTCGCCCGATATTCATTCCTACAGATCCAGCTTTCGCTCTGCTTCAATATGGACACAGAGAAGGACAAAGATCACCCTGTATCGAGGCATCGCGGGCCTTTTTCTCTCCCTTTCTCATTTCATTCATCTTCCAGAAGACAAAGGTAAGAAACGCCCACGAGAACGGCTCAGAAAGACACTCTCTGAAATGTCATTAGTGTCATAGACCCACCGGAGATTCTGCCAACTTGCGAAGAGAGAGACAATTATCCTGTCTTCAATCCTAATGACCCGAGGCACAATCCTCATTTGTCTCAAACATGGGGCCGCCGTGAAAGCCAGGCTTCATCGTCAGATTCACAGAGACAGTCGCATCGTGGACCCACCCATGCTTTGCGATCCATTCACAGAGCACGATCAGGCCTTCTAGCGCTAAAATCGAGCCTTTTCCATCGCTCGAATCGTCCCAATACAAGCATTGACGATACTGATGTATCTAGACGAGGACTCTCCAGCATGAGCACTCAAGAGGATTTGGCGTTTGGCGTGGACTTGTACAGAACAAACGCACTGCATCATCCTAACGACCACGCAGTTGGCATGGAGGCTTTGATGCGTGCCGCTGCTTTCCCTCCTCTGGCAAGTATTGCTTCAGCTCCAGAGAGCTTTGACAGCTCTAAGTACACCATGATGGACCCAGATGGATCATCGTATCCTGTGGGTATTCACCATTGCAGGAGTACCGCTTCTCAGATTCCGAACAATCTGGAATCTCTCAATGAACGTCCTGACAAAAATGCCGCCGAGAACACAGTGGATCCTTTCACTGCCTTCGATCCCCCAACAGAAGGTGAAATGAAAGACGCATTTAATGCACAAAGCGAAGACATCATCTTGACACAAGAACCTCAAACTCATCCTCTCTCAAACGAAAGAGTTCCTGTATTCGATGAGTCTTTAGAGATTACCATGTACGATGATGGCTCTATTTACTGCAACCAATGGAAGAATACTTGGGTCAAGGCCGGAGACTTCCCAAATTTTGCACATCAGCATCGATGGATGGACGGTATAAGTGAGTCTCTCAGCTCGGGAGATCAAGATGTTCTAAGCACGGTACCCTCAAATAAACCGTCCATTCGAGGTCTGAATTCCTTGCAGTCTGAGGCATTTGTCACTCAAGAGCGCTTGCAAGTAATCCATGACCTCCCGGATTTTGAGAATGCTCAATCCAGAGACGAGAGATCTACGGAAGTCTCTGCTGAAGTCAGAATCGCATTCCCTAATCTATACCAAGAGCTGATAGAGCAATGGAAACGTGAGCGGGACTCAGCAGATAATGTGAATGGCAGTCCGGCTATTTCTGGGAATGCTGGTAAGAACTCTCGAGCATCATTTGTGAATTTGTCCGAGTCGACAAATGGACAGCAATGCGACGCCATTCACACGCTGGCGGGAGCAGGTGATGCACACCTCATTCCGACTTATATTAGCGCTGGCCTTCAACCAGGAGCTTGTCCTGGCAGGGCGATGCAAGTCTATGAGCAGCAAAACTTTGAGAGCTACCCCTCTGAATTTCATGAGCCGAATGTCCCAGCTGCAGTCTCGATTGAGGACCTGATCCAGGATCTTTTCGGAAGTGGGCAATCAACGCCCGTGACAGATGCGCAACGCTCTGGGTCTAGCCACTCATTTGGCCTCCACATGTCTCGCAGCAATGTATGAAACAAGCAAATGATGGTCGTTCACTTGCTAACTTCATTACAGGGGGCTGTTGAAAGCACCGGATCTGATTTGCAGAGGCCTCAAAACCTCGTGCCTTGGGTTTCTCGCCAACAAGCATCTGCCGGTGAGCCATATTCTTTCTCCCCTGCTTGGCGGCTTGCAGGTTCACCGATCTCCCCGTGTGATTCAGATTGCACATATGCAGACATGACTTCACCCAGCAGTGCCCTATGGTCACCGTTAGATTCCCCCATCGACGAGGAAATCCTTTTCTCAAATTATCTTAGAGATGAGTATTATATGACCGATGGCAAGACCAGCTCATTTTACCCAGACCAGGATGATCAGTCTGCGAAGGTGGAAAGCAGTCTCATCGCCAGCGACGGCAGGATCCACAGTGGTCCAGGGCTAGATCGTACTTCGTCTACTAGGATGCCTAATAGGACAAGACTGACATCTACTTGCGTTCGTCCACAGCCATTCTCCAACATTATGAGGTCAATGACGGATAGAGGAGAAAGCGAATCCAGCGACGGTTTCTATCGTCAACAATTTGTTCAATCAGGACAACACTCATTATAAAGATACGCGTCTGTGTTGAATACATCTGTCGGTCCCTCTTTTGTTGTATTTGCATTTGCGGAAAGAAATCTGCGTCGTTTGGGAATTCTGAAAAATTGCATCTCTGGTTTCTCATCTCATTGCTAAGGCTGTATCTTTTATCGCTTCAAAGTCGCCCCAACGGCTGAATGGATTGAGCCTCTTTCTTTGTTTCAACGGGTGTGAAAAATGAAGTCTGGAGTCAATTGAATACATTGCGTAGTATGAGGTTCTTCCCATCAGCCTAAGCCTAGCCTAGGCGAAGTGTAAATCCAGCACCTACTTCGCCGGAATCTCCGCCCGGAGCGCCACCAAAAACACTAGCAAAGTCTAGTTCTGGTGCTTCTTGACCGCGCTTTGGTGCTTCGGGAGTGTAGTGTCGTCTCCGTTTCTCCAGGCCGGCCTTGGATGGGAAAGTTGGGAACATCTCCTTTGGCTTCGGTCGTGGATCCTCACGGAAATATGGATGTGTGAGACACTCCTGAGCAGTAGGCCGTGAAGCTGGGTTCAGTGCTAAAAGATCCGAGAGCAACCCGAGGCCTGCATTTGTCAAATAGGGAAACCTCGAACGAGGTAGAAGAGTCGGATTACTGGACGAAGATGTTGATGAGTTTGGGATGCGAAGGGATTTGGCGTTTGGTAGAGAGCGGAATCCGGGCCAGATCTTGGAATTTGGGGGCCCAGTAAGAGCGAAAATTTTTGACACCTGATCAACCTCGTTTTTCCCCTGTAGTAGAGGCTCTTTAGTGAGTAGCTCACCGAATATACAGCCAATGCTCCACATATCGACCTCTGGGCCATACTTGTCGGCGCCAAGTAGCAGCTCTGGTGATCGATACCAGAGCGTTACAACAAGTTGGGTCAGCTTTGGGGGAGGATCACCATAGTAGCGAGCCATGCCAAAGTCGGCGATTTTGATTTCACCGCGGTTGTTCATTAAGAG
>KZ119546.1:15809-56528 GCA_002153405.1 Mycosphaerella populi pn0402
CAGGTCGCGGTGCATGATCCATTGAGAATGGAGGAATTCGAGTCCGCCCACGACTTGTAGAAGTAGGGTTTTGATTTCAGAAGGGAGAAATGGCTCGCGCATCTCATCAAGGAGGGTCTTTAGATCATGTTCAAAGAAGTCCATCACCAGGAATACACTAGGGAAGAGCTTGGGGTTAGCTAACTCACCCTATAGCTGAAGCACGCGCTTAGGAAATGAATAGGTAAACATACTCGTCCATTTTGTTGCCCATAACGACCTCTCTTAGATATACTACATTTGAATGCCGCGCCTCCAAGAGAGTTTGAATCTCCCGCAAGCCCGTCACGGGGAAACCATCGGGAGAGTTCTCAATCTTCAATTTCTTCAAAGCCACGATCTCACCGGTGTTTATATCCCTTGCGCGTGAAACCCAACCATAAGATCCTTCTTCGATGTGATTCAATCGCTCGAAATTATCCACATGCCTGCATGTTTCCCACTCCCGTACAGGGAACCGTAGCAAGGTCGATTCTTTCTTCGCTTGGCTTTGTGCCTGGGCAACCTCGTTCGCGCCGGAGGGACCATCGGGGTCATTAGATAGCCTTCGTCGTTTCTTCGGGGGTTCTGTATCACCATTGGGCGCAGGCGCAGCATTGTCCTGCTTTGCGGCATCCTGAGCCTTGCGAGACTCTTCAAGCTGGCGTTGTTTCTCTGCCTTGGCGCGACGTTTCTCCTCCCTTTGGCGTTTTTGTTTCGCTATGATTGCCTCTGTTTCGGGATCCTCGTCAGCCCAACGCGACTTGGAGGCAGACATGGTGGGATAACGAGGAAGGGGGGTGCTCTGGGCGTGGAGGTTGCTTTTTTTTTGCGGCAGGCAAGGCGGAATGACGTTTCTCTGGGGAAGTTGGGAAACGGGCCGAGATGGAACGCCGCTTTGAAATCCAAATCCCGTCCCCGCAGGACCTTTTAGTCTTCTCGAAGCGCAGTCTTTCAGTCTGCTCAACACTTTCGTTCGCATAAAGAGACGACCGGGTTTAGCGGAAGACCTAATAACCCTTGAAGCTGCACTAAAACCAGCAAATATTGTTCTATTTAGCTCCGACTTCGGCTCTACTCCCCCACCATGATTGAGCCTTTCCAGGTTGGTCTTCTTCCTTCATGGATGCTCATACCCAACATGATTACATGATTGCAGAGCCAGAGGACTTATATATGTATTTATAGACGACCTTTGCGGTTCCAATGACCTGCGATGGCTGTGTGAAGGACATCTCTACCTCTCTCTATAAGCTGGATGGTATGGCTCCCAATCATGCAATATTTTACTCCAGTGTTCGCGCTTTTCCTAACAGTAATTACTGCGCAGGTATCAATAAGGTGGATGCAGACCTTAAAGATCAATTAGTCTTCATCGAGGGCACTGCGCCCCCGAGCTCCATTGTATCCGCCATCCAAGATACCGGCCGCGATGCGATTTTACGTGGAAGCGGCACCACCAACAGTATGTCGTGGCCATCGGGGCTTCCACTTTCTTATGACACCATTTAATATACCAAATGCTCACAAATATTAATATCTATCAAGACTCGGCCGTCTGTATCCTCGAAACCCATTCCAACGCCGTCTCGAATAAAATCCGTGGCCTAGCTCGTATGGTCCAGGTCTCCTCGAATGTTACTCTTGTCGACTTAACAATCAATGGTATAGCGCCAGGAAAATATTGGGCTACAGTCCGTGAGGCAGGCGATATCTCACAGGGTGCGGCGTCGACTGGTGGCATTTGGGAATCCCTCAAAGCAAAGGTTCTGGGGTCTGAGGCCCCCGAGAAGGCACCTCGCGGGATCTTTGGCACGATTGATGTAGATGATAAAGGCCGTGGTAATGTCTTTTTGGACCGGCCGGTAGCGACTTGGGAGTTAATTGGAAGAAGTATGGTGGTGGCGGGCAGCGCGGAGGGTCCCTTCAAGCGGGAGGATGAAAACACATTGGTTGGAGTGATTGCACGAAGTGCTGGTGTTTGGGATAACGATAAGATGGTGTGCTCATGTTCTGGGAAGAATGTCTGGCAAGAGAGGCAGGAGCAGGTTGGTCAGGGTATGGCCTGAGTGATGGCTTTGGTGTATAGTATGTCGAACTGAAGATATTTGATCATTTAGCACACTGCAAATTTGAAGTTGACATGTAAACAAGGTTGCCACCCGAGCCTGCTCTGCCTTGAATGGATCTTTAATAATAAATATGAAATATTCAATTCTAATGTATATGGTGTTCTGCGCAGGGCCAGGCAGTCCCCAGAATACCTGAGAGGCATGCTCCAGTGGCGACCCGAAGACAAGCAGACAGCGAGGGATCTAAATCGGGAGCTGGAGTAGCTCTGGTGTCATGTGCTTGACCATGGGACAACTGCAACTAAAGTCTACGGCAACGCCGAACTCCAATACGAAGTACGTGCTCTCAAGCCGAAACCCGAAGACCAGGCATCACGAACTGAGGATCGTCGGTGGTAACGAATCAACGTGCTGCCCCACACCGATCTACTGGCAGAGACCCGACGGCACAGAGAGTCAGATCCAGGGCTCGCCAATCGAGGGCGCATTTTGGAATGTGTTATTTGTGATTTCTCATTGGATTATGTTCTCATTAGATCATATATAATTAAGCAGAGTAGAAGCCCCTGGGCATGGGCTTTCAGGAAGGGAAGAATCCGCGATAAGCCCCGTTATGCACAACCCCAATCTGGCTCAGAATCGATCCGTCCAGACCGAACGAGCCGTTACTAACAGAATCACGTGTGACGACAAATGAATGGGCCCCCCGGTTCCCCGCGAATCTCAGATTTCATCCCAAACCTCATCTCTAGCCTGCAATGATGCAGGCCTCCTCACGGCTTCATTCGAGATGTTAGCCTCTAACTTTTATCCGACCCCAGTTCCCCCCGACCCTGTGGAGAGCGGCCCAACCTACTCCCCCGAAGAAGTTCCGTCTTATGGAGGACATGGCATCCTAGAAATCCTCGAGGTGACTCGTTTCCTTGAGAAGCATGGAATCGAGTGCTGTATCGTCGGTGTTTCTGCGCTGATGTTTTACGGTGCTGGGCGAGTGCGAGATGTACGTGCTCTCCCTGCCCCTCCCCCGCCAGGAGAACTTCACCTTTGGAGGATATTGGCCTCACCGCGGCCTTTCCGTTATGGGAGCCAAGTCAGCTAAACTGCTCATAGGAATGGGATCTCTGTATTCCAGATGAAAAGGTTGGCGAGGCCGCCAATCTACTCGCCACCGGCTCCATAGCTCACAAGATTCATGCGGTGCCTCCAATCCCGATTCCGCAGCCTTCTTCTCTGAGTCACACTTACCATCGTTTCAAAGGAAGAGGCGTTCACTTCTACTTCCTTCTCGTCCCCGCATATCATGTACACATTCCTTACGGTCCTTTCCGCATACATCGCAGCCTAAATGGCATTCCCTACCCGACATTACCGGTTCTTTTACAGAGTTTCTTGGATATGAACGATGATGTGTCGCTGTGCGATTGTGTCGACGGGACCAATATTTCCGAAGAATGGGGACGCCAGAATTTGCAACTAGATGGAACGAACGACCTGGAGTGGACGGGGGTAATGAATGTTGCTGCGGCTGAGGCCGCACGGGGAAGAGGGTGGATGTTCGTTCATTATTACCCGACATCAACCATCAGCAGACAGGAGAAGTGGGAGTCAAGAGTCAGAAGCAAGAAGGCAAGATTAGGGTGGACAACACCTGAATCGCTGTTCGACACGCGCTTTCGACTGAGAGGATCACCAGATCCCTGGACTCAGAAACTCATATCATGCTAACCTTTAAAATGTGAAATAGTGTAAATAATTATAATTACTTTCAAATGTTAGATATTTCGTATAATACTCAACGTGGCGCTATGTGCTAGTGTGGGGGAATCAAGCGAGAAAAATCATGAAAGCAGAATTTCAGAGGCCAAGGAGATCTCGCATACTCTCGACCTGCTCTGGGAAGGCCATATATTTCGAGGCATACTGGACCCAAAAATAGCGCCTGTATTCCACATCGTAGTAATCGCGAAAGGTGGGGATATCTGTCGCATATTGCATAAAGAGGAACTCCAGGTCCAGAAAGTCCTTGCTGTCCTGCTCGCCGCGCCGAGAGAATGCGTCGAGCTTGGCATATATTTGGAATACCAAGCCCAGTACTAATACAGGGGATCCGAGGGGTGTTGGTCTGCGGGGGTTTATGGGCTCTCGTGAAGATTGGAGATCCTCCGGTGTCCCCAAATGACCTGTGTAGCACAGTCAACACAGTCAGCTTCTCCAAGGTCATCATACCTAACTAGTAGCTCAAGCGATTCATCTTACCACTAATTACGATGTCCATGCTCACCGCTAGGTCCGGAACATCAGGAAATTCCCCGTCGACACTATGTCCGGTGTCGATGAAGATCTGGACAGCAGTAGGTCCATGGATAGCCGGGAAATGTATTCTGATACGGGTTAACGATATATTCCCGCAAACAACGCCATATGTTCATCGAGCGATATGAAATAGTCAATTCAATACCGAGGCTGCGTAGTCAAAATATCCTTCAAATGGCCCATGGAATCATCAACGGTGATATCGATATCTTGGGTGCGGCGCCGACCGCCTCGGAGGTATACGGCCCAGCCGCCAATAAAGGCATAGGTGATCTGGTTGGACTCGAAGAGGGTAGCTACAAAGCGCGCTGCGAGGCCCAAGTGAAGGAGGTCGGCGGAGTTAGATGGGTAATAGAGTTCAGCAAAGCGGTCCGTATTGTAAATCTCAGCCATCGCGGGCAAAGACGTCAGGGGTTCTCTGGGCAGAAATGGACAGATTTGGGTGCGGCACAAGCATCGGGGCTGCCATCGTTGGTCGCATAGGCGAGAGAAAGAAAGGAGGAAGACAGACGGAAATGGGCTAAGGTCACTCCCAATTCGGTCGAACTCGGCCCCCGGCGAAATCCAGATCCCTGCAATGCCTAGGTGCGCGCGACGCTACGTACATCTACTAAGGCTTAGCGGAGTAAGTGCGGAGTGGCGGACCAGAGCAGTGCACCTCCGCACGTGATATCCAATGGCCATCTACACTTCCCATCTGTCCTTTCGCAACGTCAGGCTCTCATGACCCCGACGGCCACACAATGACCGACCTAGCTCCAGCGTTCAATCAGCTGCTCGCATCTCGGGATGCTCCTCCTATCCCATCTCCTCAATCCCGCCCTCCAAGCCTCAAAACCGCTGACGAGTTCTTGAAGGAAGCATACCGAATCGTATGTCCTCGCATGAGTTCGAGCTGAGATAGAAAAGGCAGAGGCTAACACACATATTGTGCTTTATCTAGAATTCACATATTCATTCTCTCCTTCAATATCTCCAGTCTATCCGACACGCCTACCTTTCTACAACAACCACCTCACAGCGCCGAACTGGAAACTCCAACCGCCAAGATGGTACCCCGCAGCAAAACAATAATACACCCTCTTCAACCCAGACACATCTCACAGAAACGGAGCGCGATTCCGTAGACTCATCAACAGCCCTTCTGCTTCGCGACCTTGCGGCTTCCATCTCCAACCTTGCATCTGCGGAAACCCTCCGCCAAGACACAGAAGCCACACTACTCCGCAAGCGATATGGCCATAGTGTCGCGGGCGCTCTCTTATTCAAATGGGCGGGGGGATCAGGCGCATTATCGGAAGGGGATGATAAAACGTCTGGAAAATCAGCTGAGCAAATCAACGCCGAAGAAACGGCGCGTACAATCCGCACTGTGCGCGAGGCGGTTCTTTGGTTTTTGCGACGTGGACTGGAGGGCGCAGCGAGTGCGCAGCGATCAATGGTTGAAAAAAGAATTGAACGCGTGCGCGAAAAGGAAAAGAGCATTCTATACAAGGCTGCTGGTCCCCCGGGGTCAGGCTCTGGCCAGGGAAGTGGAAACACGTCCACCGACCACACTTGGTCTGGCCCCGGTGGCTCTTCCACATCTGCATCACCGGCTATACCGACTCCAGATGCAGCAATTTTGAGTGAGGCAGATTCCGCGCAGATCGAATCCCAACTTTCGGCCGAGCAGCTGCAGCTTTTTGCGGAAGAGAATGATTCCATGTTGCGTCACTACGAAGATACATTGGGTAAAGTCCAGTGCGTCCCCCGTCCCTTCTCCCTTATCTCAGTTTGTTAGATTCTTACCTTTCTTTCTCAACAGGAATGCAGAGAAATCTTTGTTGGAGATCTCTTCTTTACAAGAAACTCTTGTCTCCCATCTTGCTACACAGGAGGAATACATCTCGCAATTAGTTAGCGATGCTGACATGACCCAAACCAATGTTGGTCGTGGTAACAGTGAACTCAAGCGTGCAACAGAGCGGCGAAGTACTGCACAGGCTGTGTTCTGGGGCACTGTTGGTCTGTGTACCTGGCTAGTAGTCTGGGATCTAATATTCTGATTTCACGAACCCATAAATCTCATAGACAAGCGAAAAGCATATTACAGCATGAACAGGAGTCTTTCTTTTCTTTTCTTTTTCCGTTCCCATTGAGTTTACTGGCTTCGATCAAGCTGCGACAGGTCTTCACTTGTATATTATGCTCTGGGCATATTGAACTTCGTGCTCTTCCCGAGGTCATTATCCCAATGGATCTCCCATCTATACTTAATTCCGGCATGATAATTTCCCAAACCAATTTTCTTATCCATGACGTATTTTCTGAGATTTAGATGCGTCACGCCACATCAGTATGCCAAGCTGCTTGGTTCGCATGCTTGTGTTTTCGGCCTTTTATTTCCGATCTTTGTATATTACAATATTCATCATCGTATCTATCATCACAGGTTGTCTTCTTGCTTGTCACCGAGCATGCCGAATAATCATCAACAGGATCGGTCACTTCCAATAGCAATACTCATTTTCTACAAATTCAAGTCAAAGCCTAGAGAAGGTTTCATTGATAGTATCATTGGTTGTTTTCCTCTTTAATAAATCTCGAGGTCAGACCAAAATCGCTGAGCTGTCAAAATATAGAAAGCGACCAAATTCCATGATCTGCATAGCGGACAAGCTCTATGAGCTTAAAAATATGCATTGAGATTCAACTGATCCTAGATCCGCAGGCCTAAACCTTGGAATCTGCTCACGATTATGTTTTCTAAAAAATATCTGGCAGTTTTTCTTAGTTCCTCAATGGGGTGAAAAGTTCGAATTTCATGAAACTTCCGAGATTTGTAGCAGACAAACTTATCTGTACTATAAAAATTTTTACCACCAAAATGGCTATAATTCCGTTGTTTAACGAACGATGTAGCGATCTATGTATTTTTTTTATTTGGCACTAGCTAGTATCGTTCAACTACATCCTAATTTAACGCGCCTATCGTCTTAGCAATAAGAAGGATTATCATTCTCCATTCAGTATATGCTGCCAGTCAGAACTTGTTAACCAAAGTACGTCTCCTACGGAGTATATTTCCGTTGAAAAATCTCGTATTAGTTTATCTGTGTACAAGACGCCATGATGTAATTAATCCAGATTTCGAATTAAGCGTAATTCATAGGGTATATTCATGACAAAAATTAAAGCCACTGAATATTTATGTCAATTTACAATGTAAGCAGACAGTCATTTAGTTCACTCGATCTCGCCACCCTCCCCACAGGCTTGTATTTAGATACAGCCCTTGATGATATCAGCGGCACGTTCCGCAACAGCATACACTGTGCTGGACAAATGACCGCAAACCTGGAAAGGAATAACGGAGGCATCCACGACACGGATATTAGACGTTCCGTACACCTTGAGCGAAGTGTCCACAACACCACCGAGTTTCTTTGGAAGAAGGGCCGTTGTGCTAATAGGATGGAAGTTTGAGCGGACTAAATATAAGTTAGCGAGTGCTCCTGAGATATTCGGAGAATATCTGAACGTACAGTGAGATTTCAGGTAAGATGCCCAGCTCGCATCATCGGCGCCGGCAGGAATGGTAGATAAACCCGGAGCGGTCTCCTCACCAGCGGTGTTGGCAAAAGGCTCCGTCTTAAAAAGCTTGCGAATGAAACGAGCGGCTTCGGCCTGAGACTGGAGATCGAAGTCTAGCATGAAGTACTTGGGATCAATATTGGCAGGAGCGGTAGGGTCTGGCGAAGAAATATGAATATTGCCTCGCGAGAACGGCACAGAACCCCAGTACTCCATAGTGTATGTGTTACCCGATGGCTCCACGAGGATCTCTGCAACAGGGATGTGAGACTTGAAGATAAGATCCCACTGGATCTTGAAGAAGCGGAGAATATCTTCCGCGCGCGTGACATTGCCATTCTCAGACGCAACTTGTGCCGCGTATGCAGGAAGCTTCTTCAGCAATTGGGCTCCCACAGAGGAAGAATTTGGGAAAAGTTGAGAAGCAGATGGATACGATACATAGTCCGCCGATGCATTGTAGCTTGTCTTGGAGTCCCAGGCAAGTTCATTGTTCATTTGATCCTGGAGGTTCTCACCAACGGTTGGAAGATTGACCTTTGTCTTGATGTTATACTTTGAAAGAACACTGTAGAGATAGATCCAGTTAATTTGAGATCAGTGAAGGGGAAAAAACCGTTTTACTTACTCTGGATTTCCAATGCCTGAAAGTTCGAGTAGAAGTGGAGATTTCAACGCTCCTGCGGCGAGGATAACTTCTCGAGATGCTTTCACAGTTATCACAGTGCCATTGCTTAGGGTGACCTCAACGCCATCAGCAGTAGCTTCGGTTCCCTTTCTCCATGTTATCTTGTTGGCAGTCGTGTTAAGCCAAACGTGAAGATTAGACCGAGTTTGAAAGGGGTAGTAGTATGCTCTGGCAGCGTCCTCTCGAATGTTGAGATTCGAATCGATGGTCTTCGGATAGAGAGAATACCCAACCATCTGACCTCCATTAAGGTCCTGGTTATATTGTATAGATGGTGTGAAACTTTTAAAGGTTGTGTTCAAGGTCTGAGCAAGGCCATTTTTCATCTGTGAAGAACTCCAGCCCACCTTCAAGGGTCCGCTGTATCCATGATAGGCCGGGTTGTAGGTGATACCGGTCCCTTCGAACCACGAAAAGTTGGTTGGGACTTGAAATCCTTCACCCTTCTTGAAGTAAGGTAGAAGAGTGTCCCAGTTCCAACCGTTGTTTCCAGCTTTTTCCCACGCATCAATCTGACTCTTCTGGGCTCGAGAATACACCATTCCATTGATTGTGGATGTACCTCCTAAAGCCTTTCCAGCTCGCACTATTTGTTTGGTTTCCCCAGCCCATTTTTGCTCGATTGTTTCATAAGCCCAGTCGATATCAGTGTCAAAAGCCTGTCCATAAGCATTTGTATCGGTTACGTTGGGGTTGTTGTACACGGAACCTCCCGCTTCAATAACCAAAACATTGAGATCTTTAAGCTCAGACAATCGGTTCGCGACAACAAGGCCACTTGTACCACCACCAATTATCACATAGTCATAATTGGAACTAGTGGAGTAGGCAACATGTGGAATCGCATTCGCGAAAGGGAGAAGTGCAAGGTACGAGAACTTGCGCATGATGAGGGCTTATTTTTCGTACTGGTCTATGAATCTGCGTTCCAAGAAACATATCTCTGCCTACGAAGTTCCTATTTATTCTACTACCAGAGATCTAAAAGTACAAAGTAGAGTGGATTCCACACAGTCCACGAGTGTGCTCATGCTATGTGGGATCTAAATTACCCGGTGGCAAGGTGGATACCCTGCCAATGGTAACACGAGAAGGCCTAATCTACATGAAGATCACGACAGGCGATCTAAAAGCCAAATGCAACCTTCTTGGATGTGTGGAACGATTGCCGATGATCCTTCGGCCTCGTAGACTCGGCTTCCCGATGGCTGTTCCGTGGCATGTCGGCAAGGCTTAACTCTTTGAAGATATTACCGAGTTCCAGTCGGTCCCTTAGCCTCGTTTAGTGTCTCCCAAGGGATTGCTTACACGAAGATCCGTAAGAATTAGATCATGCATTGTTCGCCTTATCCTTTTTAGGATACAGAACTCCTCGGCAAAGGTCAATCTGGACCCGGTGAAGATGTCGAAAAGGGTATAGCCGTCCTTGAGATTTGGGGCGAACGTTTTTGATAATGGCTCCAATACATAAGGGGCAATCGTGACGGATGATCGACAGGGGGCTTGACAAGTGATGAAATCGACTCGGTTCTCGGTGAGACTTCGGTCAGTTTCACTTTTTCCACCGCCGCAACATCAAATCATGGAATAGATTATGACAGGCCTTTCGGGGTTATGACCTATGAAGGACCATCCACCAATTTCTTTTAGCCTATCCTGTGGGATAGATACGACCTGCCAGGTAGACTCTAGAGTCTGCCCTACAAGACCGGCAGCGCATTGTTGGTATTTCATTCATACCTAGGTAGTGCAGTTCACGCATTTAATACCACTATTAGTTCTATTATACCTGTAGGCGCTGCTACAGGCCTTGATCACCTCAGGTAAGACAGCTTTCTCTCATTCTTCTTTGGCAGGATCGAAAAATATTCTATTATGAGAGTTCAACTTAGAGTTGCATTACCTAGGTACCGATGGATATATTCGTCCACAGGTGTTCCAAGGTTGGATTGTACTAAATTCGTACCCGTGGACCTGGGTAAATAACTTTCTATATAATCTCCCTCAAATATATAAACGCCGTTGTGATTTCCCAAACGCCATGGCCCATGTCGTCATGAATGAAATGCAGCAATATAATGTTCTCAGGTCTACGCTTTAATCATGAAGATCTACACTGAGTAAGTATCAAATCCCCAAGATGAATGTGGATGGCGCAAACTAACCTCATTCAGGGATTTATCGTCCATGAGCGCCTTCTTCTTTTGGGCGATGTGTCGACCACGGAAAATTTGTCGGCTCATGGGTCTTCGCTCCCGGGCTACTGGTCGCTGCACCACCTGAGCTGAAGTTGATGACTCGGTTTCTTCAGACTGTTCGCTGGATTCGGCCGAGGAGGGCGGGGATGGCTAAAGTTTGAATTGGACGGTAAACATGACACCCCACTAGGTAATAAGGAGGAGATGATTATTTTCATACCTCTTCGACAGCGTCGGCTTTCCTTTTCTTTGACTTCTTTTCTTTTCTAGGCTCGGCGACAGATGAGCTTTCAGCGTCATCTGTATTCGAGCGGGACTTCTTTGAGGATTTTGATTTTTCCTTTGATCTCGATTTGGACTTGGACTTTTCCGACTTGTCTTTGGACTTGGATTTCGAGGACTTGCGAGCGGGGGTAGAGGATTCGCTTTCGGAGTCGCTTCCTGCGCTGGGTTCTTGTGTGGCCTCTGCTGATTGTTTTGTTGGCGGTGTATCCTTTGAATCTGTCTTTGGAAGCTTCGAGATTTTGTCTTCCTCCTTCTCCTGCGCCAGAGGTCCGGCGTAGACGAAGCGAACCGCGGGGAACTTCATGGCAGCATAGCGGGCGAGTTTGACGTCGTCTCTCTTGCGCTGCTCCTGCTTCAATTCTACATCTGACTTCCCGTTCAGGCGCCCGAGTAATCCTTTAAATGCATCCAGTCCAGTCGGTTCGTTCTCTCGTCCCAACTTTGCTCCCAAACCAAGCGTATCGTCTTTGATAGTCACCCTGATGTGGGAAGTGCTGGCAGAGGTCAAGTAATCCGCATGCGCCGCATCGCGTGCCCCCAGACGATTACCCGGTGCCCATCCCTGAGAGCTCATTATTCGGTGACCGAAACCCGATGTAGAACGAGCCCATTTCGTATTGTTAGGATCATTTGAGATCTTGGTTTTCCTGGATAGAATCAAAACCGGTTAGAGTCGAGGCTGCGATGACACCGACAGTCTATGCATACTTTTTAGGACCGGATAAACCCATGGTAAAGACAGTATAAAGCAAGCTTCTCAACCTGCTTCTGGTCGACGCTGGAAATGCAACAAACGAGGGCGTCGCAACAGAGATCGCAAAAGTTGCGGAGACGGGAAAAAAAAAATCAGAATCCAGGGCGGCTGAGTCAGCACGATAAGATCCCCCACGAGGCTAATCGCGTCCCACTGGAGCTTTGGATATCGATTGCGGTACCCCTGACTGTCTCGTCTGTTGCATATCGATGGATAACTGGTCTTAACTCGGAGGTCAGAAATTCTGGTGCACGCCACTCCCGGCTCTTCTGTGATACCTTGTTGCGCTGCTTCGGCCCCATTGCCAACGTGGAAGATTGGCAACGCTTCATTTACGCAGTGCGGGGAATCCGCCCGACTAGCTTCTTATCATGTTCAGTCTCCGGGTTCTTTGTCGAGACCAGCCTCGGAGAACCATTGCTCTCGTGACCTCGGATCATGTCTTGATTTTCCATTATGGTGCGACGGAATCCGGTTCAGCTGCAGGCCCGCCTCGGTGCCGCGTCGAATTCTCCGATGCTGCATCCGCAGACCTGAATGCCTATCGCCCTCTTGGGGCTGGACACGGGACTCTCGGCTTGGTGACTTTGAATGAAGATGTCTTCGTCTGCGTGGTAACCACTGCTTCTAAGGCTGCCGATGTACGACCTGGAGAAACTGTCGCACGCATCGACTCTGTGGATTTCTGTATGCATTCACTTTCATCTCTCTACGCAACCCTATTTCTGACCATTATAGATTGTCTTAATCGTGCCGACTATGAGTATGGATTAGACTATGAAACAAACTCATATTTCGCTGCGGAAGAGCGTCCAGGTCAGGATGGGAGAGATGTAATTACCGATCATCCTTTCCAAGCAATGAAGAAGCTCCTTGGAGATGGCAGCTTCTACTACAGTTTGGACTTTAATTTGACTGATAGACTCCAAGATCGGTATGTGCGTCGCTTACGCAAATTTCTGTCCATCAACTGACCAGTCTATAGTGTCGAGAAGTCGGCAGCCTTTGACATTGACTCACTAGACCAGGACATGCTTTGGAACTCGTACATGATCAAGCCCCTTCTTCACTTTAGGCAACATCTTCCTCCTTCAGAAAAAGCAGAGTTAGATGCATCTCAACTGCTAACTTGTGTTATTCGCGGATATGCCGGAACGCTAAAACTTCCGGCTACGATTTCAGTCTTGCCTCAAGTGCGGACCAACCTGCCTTCCCTTTTCACCATTATCTCGCGACAGTCATCCAGACGTGCTGGCACAAGGTTTAATTCTCGAGGAATTGATGATGACGGGCATGTGGCCAATTTCGTGGAAACTGAGATCGTTCTTTGGGTTGCACCGGGCGTTGTATTTTCTTATGTTCAAGTCCGAGGATCTGTGCCTATCTTCTGGGAACAAACTCCAGGATTGATTCCTGGCCAGCAGAAGATAGAAGTAACACGGTCTGGCGAAGCAACACAGCATGCCTTCGATCAACACTTTGAAACACTCGCACTGGAATACGGTGCTGTTCATGTCGTCAACCTCCTCAGTGAACTAAGATCTGGTGAAGCAGATCTATCCGCCAAGTTTCGAAAGCACATTGCACGAAGCACTCTGCGGCAGAGAGATGGGAACAGTAAATCTGCTCAACATAGCCTTCTCCGATTGACGGAATACGATTTCCAAGCAGAGACAAGGGGCCCAGCTGGATACGAAGCGAGTAGTCAGATCAGGCCAGAATTAGCAGGCTCACTCAATGGTTTTGCTTACTTTCTATCGGAAGAAGGTCAACGCTCCGAGGATATGGCCAGCTCGTCGACGATAATTCTACAGCAGGAAGGTGTTTTCCGTACCAACTGTCTAGACTGCCTTGACCGAACCAATCTTGTTCAAACTATTATCAGTGCGATGGCTATAGAGTCATTCATCCATCAGCAAGGTGGCCGATTTGGCGGTGATATGCAAATGAGACATTCGACCCTTTGGGCAGACAATGGAGATGCACTTTCCAAAATCTACGCAGGAACAGGCGCACTGAAATCCTCATTCACCCGGACCGGAAAGATGTCGCTCGCTGGAGCGCTTGCAGATGCCCGAAAAAGTGCCACTCGACTTTATGTAAACAATTTCACGGACAAGGCTACACAAAGGACAATTGATCTTTTGCTAGGTAGACTAGCGAATCAAACCCCGGTCTATCTTTACGATCCGGTAAATGACATGGTCACTGAGGAGTTGGCCCGACACGCCTCTGAATACTCTTATGGCAAGGACATTCGACTTTGGGTTGGCTCGTTCAATGTTAACGGTCGTGACGAAGGGCCTGGCACTGATCTGACCCCTTGGCTTTTCCCGGAGGCGGATCAATCACAGGAGGATCCTGTGATATTTGCAGTCGCATTCCAGGAAATTGTGGACCTAAGTCCTCAGCAGATCATGTCAACTGATCCAAGTACGCGAAAGGTTTGGGAAAGAGCAGTTCAAGAATGCTTGAATCGGCGTTCAAAGTCGCAAGGTACAAGCAAATATGTCCTTCTCCGGAGTGGACAGCTTGTAGGTGCTGCGTTGATGATCTACGTCAAGGCAGACTCTCTCAGTGATGTGAAAAATGTCGAAGGAGCCGTTAAAAAGGTATTTGGCACATAGCCCCGAGCAAGATCCGTTGTCTTCAGCTGAGCTAATGTACCTCCAGACTGGTCTTTCGGGTATTGCTGGGAATAAAGGTGGATGCGCTATTCGGTTCGACTTCTGCAATACTAGCATTTGCTTAGTGACTGCACACTTAGCGGCTGGGTTTGCCAATTACGATGAGCGCAATAAAGACTATGAAACCATCAATAGTGGTCTGCGGTTCCAAAAGAGTCGGTCAATCTCAGACCATGATGCTATCATCTGGCTAGGGGATTTCAACTACCGAATAGGTCTCGGCAACCCCATTGTGAGGGATCTGATTATTCAGCGCCAATACTCAAAGCTTTATGACAATGATCAGGTGTGTTTTGCCGGATACTGAATATTTTTCAAAATCGACTAACTGGAGCAGTTGAACCTCCAAATGGTAGCGGGGAGAGTCTTTCAATTCTATTCGGAGGGGCCTATAACGTTCCCTCCCACTTATAAATATGACATTGGGACAGAGATCTATGATACTTCGTATGTCATACTTCACTTCTAATTCGGTATCTGCTAATTATCTCGCAGTGACAAAGCCCGAATCCCGGCATGGTGTGATCGTGTGCTATGGAGAGGAAACCAATTGCGGCAGACCAACTACCACACCGCGCCATTGCTGGTTTCAGATCACCGCCCAGTGTGGGCAACTTTCGATGTCAAGCTCGACGTTGTTGATCATGCTCGCAAGGATAGGCTGCGTCGTCAGCTGTATGAACAAAAGCAACGTGATGCGCTTTCTGACTCTGTCCATCTCTTGGATCTGGACGACGAAGAAAACGGAACTCAATTACCTATCGCTCCAGGACTTCCCCCCGCAAGCTCTGACCGAAGTCGATGGTGGCTAGATCACGGTATGTAGTCCTTATATCTCCAATCGCTGTGAATCGGTTGGGATCTAACATATCACAGGAGCACCTGGGAAAGCAACTATACAACCACCCAAAGACGGCTTTGTTCCAAATCCTCGTCGTAAATCCAACCCTTTCTCTCCGGACTCAGAGCCTGATTGGGTACCCAATGCTGCGGTAGGGAGGCATGGGTCTATTGACAGGAAGCCTGCGCCGCCTCCAAGACGGGCGGCAACAGTAGCCCGCACTGGCTCTCCAGTGTCCATGGCTGAACGTTCCATTGACTCAAAGCCTATGTTACCCCCGCGACGAGTTGCAACGGTAGATGGCTCAGCACCTGGGACGGAGGGCGAACGAAATCACTTAGAAAAAGCTCCGCCAGCAGTACCCAGAAAGCCAATTTCGCTTTCATCACAAGCATCCAGCCCGAACTCGATTCCAGGAGGCCATTCCAATGCCATTTCGCCGGGAGGTAGATCTTCTCGGGCTATTGCATCCCGCTCCGCACCGGATGAAAACTCTACTCCTGATCTGCTTGGCGACTCTACGGATGGCCCAATTGAGTGGAAGCCGCTTGTGCCACAGTGATTCGTTGTACATAAAATCATGAAGATATGACTGCGAGATAGAAGCCACATAAACGCCAAAACTTTAAATCAATTGAACGAGCCAGCTGACGACCCCGAGTTACTAGTCTGTGCTCAATCTTCTTTTTTTTTTTTTCTTTCCCCATAATTCATGAATGATGATAATGTACTCGTAGCAAGTAATACACGCATTAAAATTATGTCCGCTAGGCTTATCCCAATAGCTCACTCATGCATGTGCCAGTGAATATATCCGAGTTTACCCAGGTCAGTAGTACGAACAGGAGTTTCAAAATCGACGTTTTCCATACCACTTCTAAACTCTATCGATCTTCATACCGAACTTTGTTGATGAGGGTGCCAATTTGGTCAATTTGCACGGAAATTTCATCTCCATCGTTGAGCACAACTCTGGGGGCACGGAAATAACCAATGCCGGCGGGAGTTCCGGTTAGAAAGATTGTGCCAGCCTCCAGAGTCGTTCCTTGAGATAGATATGCGATCTGCTTCTTCACATCGAAGATCATTTCCTTGGTATGACCATCTTGAACTATGATACCGTTGTGAATAGCTTTGATGCTTAGATTTTGGGGATCGTGGATGATAGATGGTGAAAGAAGAACAGGACCTGGGGGGGGGGAAGTCAGTTGCCGGTACCACTACCACTAATATCTCAACATGTCTATTCAACTTACCAAGAGGGCAACTTCCATCCAAGCCTTTTGAGAAAGACCATTGCGTAGTTTGGAACTGCAACTCACGGGCTGAAACATCATTCGATGCCGTGTATCCAAGAACGTAATCAAGAGCGTCCTCTTCCGGAATATCTCTTCCAGTCTTTCCAATCACGACGCACAACTCGGCCTCATAATCACTTGAGCCGTCTTGGGCGCACTTTGGGATGTTTATTTTGGCGGGATAAGGACCCGAAATGGCAGATCTTGGCTTCGTAAATAGGATGGGTGCTTTGGGAAGTGGGAAATTTCCTTCCTGTTAGGGTCGGTTTAGATGACAGCAAACGCAAGGTGGGACGGTACCTAAGGGCTTACCTTGGCATGATCCAAGTAGTTCAATCCAAGACATCGAATGTAATCACAATTCTCCTTGGAAATTGGCGACAATAGCTGGAGAAATTACTGTCAGTAACTTTCGCAAACCCATGTACCTGTGCTCATACTTGTTTGACGTGTAAAACCTCCTTGGTGACTCTGCCATCGAAAATGGTTCCATCGACGACAAAGACAGCCACCTCTTCGCCATCAACTGTGTCTCGACCAACATCCCGGGAAGTATCAACCAGCTGGCCTAGATGAACTTGGTCATCCTCCACCGCCACAAAACGAACGAGATGTGTCCAAGGTGTCATTATGAGATGGTGACTTTGCGAGATATTCAACCGACATATCAATGGCAAAGGCGCACATTTATAACATTTATACACTATTTGCTTATAGCCAGACACAGAACTCCCCACGAGAAGCCTGCTCGGTTCAGAAATTACCCGCCTGAAAAGTCGTCGTGGCTCTTTCCCAGATCTACAAGACCAATTGCAATCGGGAGCCACCGCGACGTTCATCGATCTCCACAATGTGGTGCAATATCGGATCCAGAAATAGACCCGCGAGCTCTGGGAGACGGCTCCATGTGGGGCACTGTATGGATTAGCTGTTGTCGTTCCCTTTATCTTCTGCTTTGCTCCAGACACTAAATACACGAAAGACATCGAATATCGAGACATTGAAATAAACGCGAGTTGCTGATATGTGGGGCCTGTACATGTGGGGCTCCAGATCCCACGACCCCGGATTGCCACAAGACCTGATCAAGATCCGGTTTTATGAGATGCTGGAATGCTTCAAAAGATATCGGATATCGTTTGAAACTTGTGATCTGGGATTCTTTATTTCCTCGATTCGAAAGGCGATCCCAGCTTCGTCGATACTATTCTTGAGCTTGCCATGGCGAGTATAGACACTGGTTATCTCTCTACAGCGAGAATAAGCTAATGAAGAGAACTATAGGGTGCGATCAACACAGAGCCATCTATTGGTAAGGGAGAAATTGTCCCGGACTACCTTGCTGTAGGAGCCGAACAGCTAGGACAGGCAGAATGGATCAAAAGTGCAGGGATAAAGGCAGAGAGTCAGATACGCCTTGTGAAGCTGGCACATATTCGATATCAACATCCGGATCTAGATGAGATCACCACATTTTTGCAACGTGAGTTAGACACCTAAACAATCCAGGTAGTTCATAAAGCCCTTAACGATACCATAACAGACTTTGGCATGATTGTCGCCAAACGTACAGAAGAAGAAGTCTGGTATAGGGGGTATGGGCCAGACCAGTACGTATACTATGCCCGTCGTGGTCCGAAGAAGTTCCTCGGGGGTGCATTTGAGGTTGAAAGCTTAGAGGATCTCCAAAAGTGGGTTTGACTACCGACATTCTTTCAGCTAGAGTGCTGACGTTTCAGCAGGGCCATGAAACTGTTCCCCAACTCAGATATTGAGACCCTCGAGAATGCACCTGGAGGCGGATCAGCTGTAACACTGTTGGACCCAGAAGGGTTCCCTCTCCTGCTTTTTCATGGACAGACGCCGAGGAATACGGCTGAATACCCGACAAAGCTGAGCTTCAATTACGAGACTGAGAAGCCACGTTCGAGAGAGTTCATCCGGTTATCTCCTGGGCCTGCGGCAGTACACAAGGTACGCAACTCGTACAACTCGAGGAAAGTTAGAATAGATCCGTTAACAGCCGATTTAGCTTGGACACTACGGATTATGCGTCCAAAAATTCCCAGAGCAGCTCGAGTTCTACACTCGGTATTTCAATATTGTACCAACCGACTTTCTCTATGTCGAGAGTGAAGGAGAGAAGAAGAATGTCGCTGTTTTCGCACATATTGATCGGAGAGAGGACTTGGTAGACCACCACACTTTCTTTATGAGTACAAACCCCACGTCCCATGTTCACCACTGCTCCTTTGAAGTTCATGATTTCGACACACAACAGCTCGGCCACGAATGGCTGGCTAAACGAGGATACAAATCCGTTTGGGGCGTGGGACGACATATTCTCGGGTCCCAACTTTTTGACTACTGGTGGGATGTGAATGGAAATATGGTTGAGCATTACACTGATGGGGATCTAGTCAATGACAAGTCACCCATTGGTTATGGTCCAGCGGGTGATGAGTCGTTGGCAGCCTGGGGTCCTGAGGTCCCAAAATGGTTTCTAGATTAGGAACCTCCCACTGTAGGTTAGAGAGCCAGCATTGGGATGATGGGTTGCCGACCGAATTCTAGGATATTTTCTAATGGAAACTATCAAATGGAATACCTGCGTTGCCTATTATATCCTCGTGACATGTGCTATGCGCTCTTCGAGACAATTTTGGATCCTGCTACGTTGCAATAGATGCTCAAAAAGCCTATACAACATATACAGTCATATGATATTTCACATAGATCTTCTACCACGAGAACAAGTACGGAGATGTCACTAGGACGAAAACACCATTGACAACTTGAATCAGTATAGAGAACCAAGGATGCGTGAGGCGGGGGAGGGGTAGATGAACAGCAGAATAGCGCTTCTCCTATATTCCTCGTGTGCAAAAATAATTAAACATCGCAGTCTCGAGGTCGTATTAGCCAAAGCAATAAACTCAATTGACTCATCCTATTCTGCAGGCAGATAGCAAGGATCCCAGCCTACATACGCAGGCCGGATTCGAACATAAATGCAAAGATATGCACAGCTACCTCATCGTCGAGTACCAGCCACCATCCCTTGAACCAGGGGCACCCCAGTACGTTAAAAAAAGAAATGTGAGTCATCACAAGCGAGACTGGGTTCGTTTCGTCATGCGCCGCGGAATTTTCCATCGGGTGCGTTGTCCCAGCGTCGCTGATTGGCCTCGTGGGGATGCATGCTCCTCATACGCACAGTTGGGCTCTTCCGAAGAACTGACAGCTGGGTTCGTTGTTTGTTTTGGTATTACGGGTAAGTATCCAGTAGTCTATTAATGGTGGGGAACGCCATTCGTTTTAAAATTAGAGTCCAGATCCTCGGTCACCCAAGATAGGGCGGGTAGATTTGGACGACACCTGCATGATCATATCCCCAGAGAGGGTGGGCGGCAGGCGACAGGAGGGGGGGGAGGGGGTTTCTTTTTGCGTACGTCATATATTTATTTATCAGCCCTGTGCCTTTTGGTTTCCGGGGGTTTCAACGAGATCGACATGTGTCTCATACTATTCCCGGGGCAACTCAAAGAACTGCCAGCTTCTCTGGGCCCAGCTCACTGCTCACAAACCTCGGAAGGGGGAAAACCGTCGTGGATATTGTTGCCTTCCTGACCATCTGCCCTTGTATCTGTCCCTGTAATACACTAACAAAAGAGCATACTAAGATCAGATTCACTCGATGTGGAATTATGTTGGATGCTTGTGGTCAAAACCAAGGATAAGTTGCTTATGACGCGACTTTCTCTCTAGGCGTCCAGCATAAACAATCGCCTTTTAGAAATGAGCACAGGTGCCTACGACCGAATACCATAGAATCGATAGAAAGATAAAAATGCAATTGCTATTTAAGAGATATCAAATGGCTTTGATTAGGGGAAATCTTCTATCCTGCTATTCCGAAACATAGTAACATTCATCAGGGAATCACATCAAACATT
This sequence comes from Mycosphaerella populi pn0402, assembly GCA_002153405.1. Lineage (NCBI taxonomy): Eukaryota > Fungi > Ascomycota > Dothideomycetes > Mycosphaerellales > Mycosphaerellaceae > Mycosphaerella > Mycosphaerella populi. The sequence goes on from KZ119546.1 coordinate 36,496, forward strand.
AACCAAGAAACAATGCAGTCAAGAAATATAAGGAAAATGAAAGGAAATGACAATGCAAGATAACTCGATATAAAAATGGACACCAAAATTACGCTGAAATGCGCCAGTCAGCTGACAGCCCTTGCCATCGACCAAGGGAGATTAGACTCTCCTAGGATCGAGCTTAGGGTTTCTTTCATGATTTCATGATGCGTAGTCACAATTGTCTCGTTTTGAGAATATACAACTTGATTGTCACACCGAGACAATAAGTGATTCAGCCCCAATAGGGACTTTAAAAGGGTCAATCGTCCGTGCACAATAAGCATGGGACATGCCAATTTGCCATTCAAGCCAAGAATCCTACGACCCAGATTCTCGGGGCCCCAGGGACAACTTGTGCATTCTCCCGTGTCGACCAAGATGATCGGGTTGGAATTTGGATAGGGAGGTTTTGTCGGTTGTCTTGTCCATGGCGATGGCGACTGTTGTCGACCAGGTATCCTCATCTCGTCTTGTGGGCTATTCCCTGGGACTGGAGGCTGGGAGTAAGGGTTAAGGAATGCACGGAGGCATGAGTAGGTAGGGGACTGCTGGAAAGTTATGAAGCCAAGCAGCCAGCATCCTAAAATAGCTTGATCTTTTTAAGCAGCTGGTGGCTCGGGCTTCTTCTCTGCAGGCTTGGCAGGTTTCTTGACCTTTGGAGGACGACCGCCCATCATCCATGTAGTGAAAGCCGGAGGTGGGCCACTCGCACGAGGCTTCTTGGCTGGAAGTTGTTAGAACAGTGCATCCAGTGGATATCAAAGGGAGTGGGGGGTACTAGCCAGGTAGTATGTACATACGCTCTTTCTTCTTGGGCTCCACGATCTTGGGCTGATCGGCGGGTGGTGCTGTTGCTGGGGCAGGCTCGGCGGGTGGTGCTGCTGCTGCGGGCTCAGGCTCCGCAGGCTTCTCGGGGATGGGCCACATGTGCATCGTAATGGTCCAATCGGGCTCAACAACTGTCTCCCAAACTTGAGGAAGTATGATATCGCCATTGGGACCCACCAAATCATAGTGACCCTCCGCGACATGCGGTCCGATCACTTCAATATGAAGAAATGCCTGTTTGATCAGATCCTCCATTCCCTATGTATTAAGGTATTAGCAAAATATCTTTCCAAAACCAACTGCAATGACTGGAAAGCTTACAGTCCAAGTTTCGCATAGCTCAAAAGGAAAGCTGAACTTGCGTCCAACAGCGTCCTTGAACTTAATTGGCTTCTTCTTTTCTGCCGGGGGAGCAGGCGCGACTTCGGCTTTGGCTGCCTCCTTGGCCTTAGCTGCCGCCGCCGCAGCATCTGCCGCAGCTTTTTCGGCGGCTTCAGCAGCGGCCTTTTCGGCGGCCTCATTCGCAACTTTCGTGGCTGCCGCCGCCGCAGCTTCGGCAGCCTTTTCGGCAGAAGCTGCGGCCTCTGCCTTCAGGACCTCAGCCTGCTCAGCAGCTCTCTGTTCAGCATCCTTGCGAGCAAGCATAGCAGCTTCTTCTGTGATCTTCTTGTCGTGCGCAAGTTGAGCTGCCAATGCTGCTTTCTCCGCCTTTTCCTTCTCAATTGCGGCTAGTCGAGCGGCTTCCCTGTTTTCGCGTTCAGTGCGGTCGTCCAAGATCAACTTCTCCAAGCGGGCAATGGCTTCGTCCTTCTGAGCCATGATAGCTGCATCCTTTGCATCTTTTTCAGCTTGCGCTTTCTCGGCTGCTTCTCGTGCTTCCTTGGCTGCCGCGTCTTCTGGTGGGGGAGATTTTGGCTCAACTGGAGTCGGTGGTGGTGGGGACTGAACTTGGGGGTATTGGAAGTATCCCGGAGGTACCAATCCCTGGTGCAACATCGCAGCAGCATAAGGATCTTGAGAGCGCATCATGTGCTGATAGGCAGCTGGGTTATAGTGCATGAGCTCGTGGGGTGGGAAATGACCGGGGAAGCCAGGAGAAATTCCGGGGTGATGCTGTTCCATGCCTCGATGTTGCGCGTGGGGGTTCCGTGGATCAAACATGTGGTTTCCAGGGGTGCCGTGCGGCGGGAAGCCCCCTGGGAATCCGGGGAAACCTGGGGCAGGGTAGCCACCCACGGTACGAACGATTTGATCGTCTCTCGGAGGACCATTGGGGGGCGCAAATGGGGTGCCATGGCCTGGGTAGTGTATAGAAGCGGGGCCGGAGGAATTGCTGGCCGGGTATCGAGCATGGGGAGGCCAGGCACTGTGAGCGCGTTCTGGAGGGGCACCGCGCGGGGCATATGTGCCGTAATCTTCAAATTCCGCGCTATCTGGCGAATCTGGAGAGGGTCGTCTGCGAGACCGTGGCGGTCGTGATTGATAAGGGGGTTCCTCAGCCATTGGAGGAGGAGCGCGTGCGCGCGGTCTGCGACGCGACGCCGAACGGGAACCGTGATGAGAATGGTTGCGAGGAGCAGTTCTAGGACGAGAGCCGGAGTCCTCGGGTTTGATCAACTCATCCGGATAACGACCTACGTCTGACCATTCGTCTTCGTAGTCCAAGTAACCATGACTCTCCTCGGAGAGGTGCACAACCGAGTCCTCCTCGTCCGACTCCAAGGATTGATCCGAGTCAGGCTCTGCCTTGCCGATCTGGATGTTGACCCTGGAGGCGGGGTGGTCAGCGGGGGAGGGAGCAGGACGAGGTACAGGCGGATAATATGAAGGAAAAGGATTATAACGAGACGGAACATACGTCATAGAGACAAAGCCTGAGGGGGGAAAGAGGAAGGAGGAAGTGGGTTGTTTATTTGGGGGGGTGTAAAGGAAGGGCGGGTTGGATTGGGTTTGAGTAAGCAGGAGGCGCGCAGATCAAAGTCTTTTTTTTTTTTTTTCTCTCTCTCAGTCTTTTCCCGCTTTTTCGCTTTTTTGGGGGGGCTCAGATGATAGGAACCTCGCTATGCAGAAACGAAGCGAGGAGGACTTGGGGCCAATGGCGGGATGGTAGGGGCAGTGATAGTGGGGGGAGGGCAAGGGAGGAAACGGGTAGAAAAGGTAGAAAAGAGTATAAGTTGCGTATAGTCCGGGAGTCAGCCGCGTTGGAGGCGGTAATGAACTGCAGGTTAAAAAACTCAAGTCAACAGAGAATGTTCAGGTGGGGAGCGCATGGACTCTAGAACAACCCCGCTAGATTGGAATCCCTTGCGCGGCAGGGGGCAGATCCAGGTAGCACTAAGGAAGTATGTACTGGGGAAGGAGGAAAATTCGAGCGAAAGGGGGCACTCGCTGGGTTATACTTCAAAACAAAGACAATTCTCCCCTCTTTGTCATTTTTTTTTTCTTTTTTTTTTTATGGATTTGCATGCCTGAAGGTCGGTCCTGCTCTTATTGGGCTGGGTTGGGCATGCGGTGTAACTGTATTGTTGAGGTACTATTACTCCATTACAATGGCAGGATAGGCCTGGTTTGCATTTGCATTCAATACAAAAGAAGAAGACTAAGCTTGTGTTCGACACGCTGATTGGCCTGCCGTGATCTGCTGCCCGAAAAGTGCCCAATCACACCCACCGCCAGACTCGACGTGTATAGAACGCTCCAGAAATCCCGCCTTTTTTTTATCTGCTGCGAGGTGGAGCCGGGATCCAACGGGGAGGGTCACGATCAACAGGGCAGGAAAAGAGCTTGATGTACTATATACTTGCTCGATATGCTTGCCTTTTTTATGTGAAATATCAATATCAGGATGCCACGCCAAGAAGTCCACTGGCCACGGCAAAAGTACAGAAGCCTGACATCATGACACCTAAAACCAGCCGTGGCGCACCACCTCGATCGCGCCAGAAAATTCAATTTAAGAAACTCGGGGTATTCGAATCGGGCAAAACACATGGGGAAATCGATTATTGTTTTTGATAGCGGTTCAGTAGTTCCTTGGCAGCAATCAGTTCACTGCGGCTAGATGCCCAATGCTGATCATCCACGCTCCGTGATTGGACAATCTGTTCCAGCCGCTGGAGTGCGAAACTCTTCAATCGGCCCAAAGTCCCCTTTGCCAGTTTCTCGTCTTCGACTCCGTTTTCTAGCATGCGAGACGTGGCCTAGAAATCAGTTAGCAGGGCTCAACCCGGCGCAGCAAAGCAGCAACGCCACGCGCCTCGTCCACCCAACGTACCAGAATCAATCCATAGAATCCGCGCAAGTAGTCATCGCAAAGCTCGATACTCCGGCAGAAGTGTTGCACCGACTTGCCTGCAAGCCGGGCGTCCCCATCTGGAGATGAGCCGCATACGTAGAGGACCTCGCCAAGCCGGGCATGTATCTGCACGACAATTAATATCCACATGCCACTTTTGGAAGGAATAAGTTTCAAGCACATACATTCCATGCATTCGGGGCAATTAGCAGCGCCTCCTCTAAACTGAAGATGGCTTGCGAGCCCAGTCCTTGTGACTGGTACAGATCAGCAAGCTCACACCAGGCTTCCGCATCGGTAGGGATCGCATCAAGGAATTTGATAAGGGCAGCGATGGAATCAGCGGGTCGGTTCAGGGATCTGAGTAGAGCGATTCGGCGTTTCATTATAGGCTACCACGTCCAACAAGTTAGCGATGGCAATTCAGCTGAAAGAGTCTCAGCCCAAACGAACCACATTGACCTGGTGTTCAGAGAGTATCTTATCGTAGTCCTCCAAGCATTTCTCTAGTGCCTGCTGATCTTTGGCAGTGGCCTCTTTGTACAATCCCTCAAGTCCCATCACCTTCTCATTCGAAGGGCCAAACCGGCGACTCAGCCTATCAAGACACCTCTGTGCGGACTTATCATCCCCCGTGCGGAGACAGGCCAGAAAAAGCTGCTCAATCTGGGCATATTCTTCCGCCGTATCCCCCGAGGAGGTTTTTGAGCTTGACTCAGGGCCGAGTATAACAGGAGCTTGTTGCGAAAGGCGGAAAGCGGAAATCATGTCGGATCCATTGATTTCACGAGCGTTGACGCGCGCACCCATGGTGACTCGGGGGGTAATTGGACGCACCCAGAAGTGAATTCGGGTTTGCAGGGGGTTGTGTCGACGCAGGGGTTGCAGGCAACAGGGTGGCTTTCTTTAAAAAGACGGACACGAGCATTCACACACGCTAGTCCGGGCGTAACGATCGGGGGCCATTATCGATATGGTCCCGTGATGAAGGCTTATCGATTCCCCACGACAACTTAGCGTCACCGATCATCCTTCGCCGTGAAACAGCCCCCCGCTTCCGAAATTATGGAGTCGCAATGATAGCGGAGCCTTAAGGAGATCACAGGAAGGCTATTGCTGTCATTGATTGACCCTGAAGGTTCTTCACTCGCCCAGGGCGAGAGGCGAACACAATGTGAGGAACTACCGCGTCCGCGTCTGGTCAATACTAACCCGGCACTCAGGTTCGAAAAATCCCTTTACGACCTTATTCAAGGTCTCCGAAATCACAAAGGAAGCGAAGAGGAGTTCATTCAAGCTAGTTTGCGAGAATGCAAGACCGAAATCAAAACCCAGGATATGGGTAGGTCTACCAACAGCTTCATACCCCCGATCAAGTGCCCAGCAATGTACTGAATCCCAGACAGACAAGAAAGCGACGGCGCTTCTGAAACTCATATACTTGGAAATGTTTGGCTACGATATGTCATGGGCGTCATTTAATGTTCTCGAGGTCATGTCCTCTCCGAAATACCCGCAAAAACGAGTAGGCTACTTAGGCGCGGTACAAAGCTTTCGGCCGGACACTGAGATTCTGATGCTTGCGACCAATATGCTTAAGAAGGTCCGTTTACTACATGTCTTTGACAAACCGCTTACTGACCTCTCCAGGATATTGTCTCCCCAAATATCCCCACTCTGTCCCTCCCGCTAGCCACCCTGCCACACTTTATCACGCCTTCCATGGCCATGTCCTTACTGCCTGATATTTTGTCTCGCCTTACGCATTCAAGCCCGACAGTTCGCAAAAAGACCATTGTTTGTCTGTATAGGATCGCATTAGTATACCCAGAGGCACTAAAACTAGCATGGCCCAAGATCAAGGACCATCTTCTGGACGACCAAGAGGATCCTAGTGTCACATCAGCAGCTATCAATGTGGTTTGCGAATTGGGGTGGCGACGACCACATGACTTTTTGCCTCTCGCCCCTAGGTTTTTTGAGCTATTGGTGGATAGTGGAAACAATTGGATGGCGATTAAGATCATCAAATTGGTTAGTATCCGCCGCGCCGCATTTACATATCCCTCGTGTTGCTAATAGTCTGGAATTTCACAGTTCGCAACATTGACGCCGTTAGAACCGCGGCTAACACGCAAGCTCCTTCGCCCGCTCACAAACATTATTGAAACTACTTCAGCAATGTCACTGCTTTATGAATGTATCAATGGTATCATTCAAGGTGGGATCTTGGACGGTGATGATAGTCTCCAAGAACGCGACGATGTCGCCCAACTATGTGTCAGCAAGCTTCGGGGAATGATTGTTATAGACTCTGATCCTAATCGTAAGATTTCTCATGTCATGTTGTCTGGTCAATATCTAACGCTTTACATCAGTCAAATATGTCGCCCTCCTAGCATTGAATCGCATAGTTACCACCCACCCAGATTTGGTTTCTATGCAGCAGGATGTCATTATGGACTGTTTGGATGATCCAGACATCTCTATTCGCCTACAGGCCCTTGAACTAGCTGCTGGAATGGTCACTAGTGATATCCTGCAACATGTTGTGAACCGACTTATCGATCAACTCCGGCTAGCTTCTTCACAAGACTTGCTGGCAAATGATGCTCCCGACGCGCCTGAGGATGGACCATCCAGCAGCAACCCGCCATCAATTAATCTCCCCAATGACTATAGGACTGAGGTTGCCCATCGCATTCTAGACATGTGTTCCCAAAATAACTACTCTGAAATTGCGGATTTTGATTGGTATGTTAGTGTCTTGACTCAGCTAGTGCGTCTTCTGCCGCCGCCTAGTACAGAAGACGTTTTATTGCCCGGTCTAGGGGGCCAAGACAGCTGGAACGCATTGAAATCCACTCCAGCATTTCGGATTGGATCGGAGATTCGCAATATTGCCGTGCGGGTCAAGGGCGTGCGTCTAGAAGCCGCTCGTGCTGCAGAATCCCTCGTGCTTCTTGACAACAGACCAATTCTATTTCCGGCGTCATCGAATGTTGGTATTGACGTTCTAGGCCACTGTGCATGGGTCTCTGGAGAGTTTGCCGACCAGCTCCGTTCACCCAGTCGTACGCTCCAGTCTTTAATTGACTCCTCAAACACCTCCTTGCCTGCCAACACGCTCCAGCTCTTTCTCCAGGCAATTCCCAAGGTTTTTATCCAGGTTAACCGAGGGTTTCAGAGTAAAGAGACGTGGAAGAGTGAAATGACCCTGCTTCTAGCCCGCGTGGTAGAATTCCTTGAGGCGTTAGCTGATCATCCAGACCTGGACGTGCAGGAGCGGGCGATTGAGTTCTTGGAGATCCTTCGCTTGGGGGCCGAGTCATTAAATTCTGAAACTGAAGAAGTGCCATTCCTCCTTCAATCGGTCATCCCGGGCCTATTTACAGGGCTTGAGCTGAATCCAGTCGCGGCAACTGCCCAAAAGAAGGTCGTGCTACCTCTCGAGGTACGCCTCGACGAGCCTTTTAATGAAAATCTACCAGGCCTATTTCAGAACCTGGATAGCTCTTTGGTCGAAACCGACCAGCATCACACCTTACAGAACTTTTATTACATCCCCGACTATGCTCCTCTTCCTCACAAATCGGTCACCGAACTGACTCCCGCTGAGGTGCAACTTGATTCTTCTTACCAAAATGCGGGCTCAGACCCCCTGACCGCATCGGATAGGCGGAGGGAGAGGAAGGAACGCTATAGAGATGATCCTTTCTATATTGCTCCCGTCGAGCCATCTTCCGGCGTTTCCACTCCTTCACAGAACGATGGACTTGACCTGGACTCAATCCCAATTGTGGACTTGAAGCTAGATGATGTCCCTCAGCTTTCTACCCGCAGTGGCCCGAAGCACGGTCGCGGCCCTTCCAGGAGGCTGGAAGTGGCTGGCGATGAAACGTTTGGGACTGAGACCTCAATACCCTCGACGCCAACTATTAGTTCTGCGGCCAAGCGTTCACTACTGCAGGTCGACTCGAGCAATCTTGGGCAGTTCTCTCTACAAGGGAAAGACCCTATGGAAGCCGCAGAGGAAGATGTGGAGATGAGGAAGGCTATGCAGAATGTGGAGCAGATGCGGTTGCGCATGCAGCGATCATCCGAAAGGATCGAGCTTGAGGGCACACCCGCAGAAGGAACACTCGTGAAAAAGAAGAAGAAAAAGAGCAAGACGCAAGATTCTGGCCAAGGCGAGGAGAAAGAGAAGAAGAAAAAGAAGAAGAAGAAGGAAGTGGAATGAGCGCTGGTCCTTCCTTGTTGGCCACGTTTCATCCACTCTGGTATTTCGAATCTGAAATAGCAACATATATAGAAACCAAACGACATAGTGAAAAGATAACAGCCGTATTGTACAAAGTAGAAGAATCGCGTCCAATTAGCTGACTCGAGACGAGTCGCTTTCCTGGGTACTACTGCATCGCCCCTTATTCCGCATGTCCATGCAAGCAAGTATTTAGTAACCTTCGGGGCATGCCACGTTGCGTGAAAGATCCTCCGCAGCGTATTCGCAGACACAGATCTTAGTGCCGGGGTATCATTGATTCAGAATGGGATTTTATTGTTCCTTTATCCGGAAAAGCTGGACAACCAAGCGACGATAGTAGACCAGATCTCGGGGACGACGCGGAAGAGTTCGAGGAGGAGGCCACCGCAGACAACGAAGGCTAGCACCGCTATCGGTTAAAACCATATTAGCATTATTTCTGGTACCAAATCACACCCTGTGCTTCCCCCTGAGCATTGATCACATACCAACCCAGCCGAGAGAGATGGGAGATTTGGTGGGCGCGGACTTGGTGCGCGTGACGGGTCCCTTTCCGCGCTTTGCGGCTTCGTTCTTTGCAAATCGCTCGTTGGCGCGTCGTTGTTGGGGAGTTTGAGCCTGGGGATTAGTTGAGTTAGATCTGAATGTCCGGGTCGCATGGTAGACGCATGATAATGGGACAACATACCATGGTTGTTGGAGGAAGGGGGAGTTGCAGAAGGTCGATCAGGAGTGTGGAGAAGATGAGGTTATCGCCCGGACTAAACAGCGGCTCCGCCACGAAAGGCCACGTTGTTTTCTTCACACATCAGGACAGATAACTAGCAAAGGATCTTTACGTGGTCATGCGAGTGGAACATCATTAGGCTAATCCTTGAATCCAAGTAGTTGTCTTTGACTCAGAGGAAACCCGAAGACTGGCGAATAACATCATCCTGTCCGCAAAGAACTATAGCTCCGCTGTTGCTCAATTCCATCTACGCTGAAGAACCAAGCTGGCGTCCCCGTCGGCCTACAAAATGCGGACATCGTAACAGAGATGATCTTAGAAGGGTCAGCTCAGCAGGATTCTATTTACCAGCAGATAAGCCGGCTGATATTGACCTCAAGCTTATTACTTGTTCTTGGAATGGTAGCGGTACCTTGCGTACTGCGATATTTGAAAGTATAAACGTTGAGATCAGAAAAGATAATAGAAAAGCTCACAAAATACTGTGAACATGTTTATAGGTACTAGGAGAACTTGCGAATAGAAAACCAAACAGTCCCATAATAATAAGGCATCATAATTTGTAAAAGAGAAACTCAAAACGCCCAGGTGCTTCGGCAGTTAGGGCATGTCGGCCGTGGAGCATTCTCAAGCCAGTGGTTCAAGCATGACTCATGGTAGTTGATACCACAAGTAGCTTTACACCATACCAGAGGTTCTTTCTCATCTTCCTCTTCATCCTCTGTTTCTTGCTCATCTTCTTCATCCTCACTTTCGCAGTCACTTTCACTTTCATAGTCGCTCTCGTCTTGATCATCGTCGTCGCCGAGTGAACAGTGGCAGATCGAGCAATCTCCTTCTACAGGCTGACGGCACACCTCCCGTCGAGCAGAAGGCATCTTCACCGTGGTCCTTTGAGGCTGAGTGCGAGGCTGAGTCACACGCAATTCAGCCTGAGGGATCAATGACGATGAGCTTTCCCGGCGTTGTCTTATAGGAACCGAAGGCTGCGTTTGAATTGAGCTCTGGACACGTCGGAGCTCTGCCATAGCTTCTGCCAGTTGGTTCTCCAGATCCTGGCATCTTCGATGCAATGCCTCCTGTTCTTGGGCCTGGGTGGAGATCTGGGTGACCCTAGAGGGAGTCGTACCCATGCTTTGAATGCGTGTTCTAGAAGTAGATTCGAGGGCAGTCGTATAGATATCTGCTGATGTGGTATTATTCTGATCGTAAGATTGTATAAACGTCTTCACTTTCTTCTCCCAGCAGGAAACTAGCTCTGGGGCCTGGGGTTGATGGTAATGCCGACAAAGTACATTAGGCGCTAGTTCGTGAAGCTGTATTCTGATACATATGCCAGCTCGCAGGTTGCTTGTCGCTTTTTCTAGAATTTGCATAGCACTGCGTCGGCCTTGGGCATTTGTTGGGTTGTGGCACCGGCGACCCTTAGAGGGAGCATAACCGACGCACCACGTCTCCTGCTGTGGCTTCAGGTTGATGATTTCGGCAAGGGAAGGGAGAAAAGGTCTCTCTATAGAGGATTTTTGAGAAGGCATGACGAAGTGTCAGAATATTTTGATTGATTCTTTGAGTTATTTGTTCTGCTGAGATCTGGGGTTATTGACCATCAGGGAAGACACCACGATCTTTATACAGGCCATCATCATCCCGTCATGTCCACGATCATGTATATAGGCAACACTCAACTGCCACATACTAGTGGCGCAGCTACAGTTTATGGCGCAGCCCCCAGCCAAAGATTATCTTGCATCAGTGGTCTTAAATAGGCAGGACGAACTGCAAATCACTTCGTCCAGAACTTCATCAACTATGGCTATTACTGGCTAGAAGGGTCTCTTGTTATTGAAAATGCGGCGGTGCAAGGGTTAGTTTGGGGAAGCGCCGCGAGCATGTCACAGTAACCAAGTTCCATTGGTACCTTTGGCAAATCAAGCATCTAAGTATAGCGTTTGTGCATAAATTGGTGTCGAAGATGCATTGGTGAAGTCACGTCGGCGTCTATCGTACCTTTCTTATTGGCCGAAAGGGTCCGGGATAGCAATCTCCCATCAACACTAAACCTTCTCGGGTTGGTTGATACAAGGATAGAGAGGGGAAACCAAAAAAAGGGCATTGTCGTGGGTGACTGCGCAAATTGCGCAAAAAGGCGCGTCCTAAAACCAGCAGACCACCGGCCAATCCGGCAGTCGTCGATCGGTATATTAGGCGTCGGCGAACGAAGACAACAATAGAACTCGAACCATGTTACTGCACATGAACTTGTGTATACATAGAGAATAGCTTTTACATAGACCATAATATGCAACTACTAGCAGGAGACACAACGATGCCATGGCTGCATAGTCTTTGTGTAACTAATTGCTGTGAATTCCTACCTAGTATTGTGAAGCCAAGTCAACCCTAGCCGCCGTATTCCCTCCCTTCCTCCTTGAATAATTCCAGCTCCGCCAGTAAGGCACATGCTGAGACAATCCTGAAGCTCTCCAGCCTCTTATGTCTAGTCCGGTGACGACTCTCCTTCATGGAACCGTCGCCCTTTTCGCCCCCAACATACACACAGGCCAAACACAGGGCCAATGCATCATATTCGGTCTCATACCCAGTCAGAGGAACAGGTTCATTCCCATGAGGACGTAGAAAGCCCATAATCCATGATACGATGCTGCTGAACTCATCGGAAAGTCTGATAGACCGTGCTCGTTGCCGATGACTCTGAACACCAGTGTTGCCGAAAATAAACCCCATGAAGACTTCAAGCTCGGTGATTGGATTTGTAGGGTGCTCAGAGAAGTCATTCATCGCGGAGAAGACCGCATTTTCGTACCTGTAGAGGAAAGTAGTAAGAAGCTAGTCTGCATTTTGTTTGGCTTATGAATACTTACGCTGCTTTCACGGTGCGAGCTTCCTCAATACGATCTGTCCAGGAGAAGGGACCGACCGCCATGCACTTCACGGCTATTAAAGTAAAGAAATCATCCCAAAAAGATGTATAAGTTGACTTCTTTCGCCACCGCACGGTTTCAGACCAGATCCTTTGCTCGTCGACAGCCCTGTACAATTTGCCGAGAATTTGATCTGATTCATAGTACTTGTAGGCGGAGCCAACTCCTTCATCCTCATCCTGGCTGCTTTGAATGACGTGAGACTCGAGCATGATATCAGATTTGTGGTAAGTATGGGCCTGTACACCCGGTGCCAGACTGATATGAAAGGTCTCAGTAAAGTATTGTAAGATCAAGAGCTTAAATAACTCACAAATCAGGTCTGTACAAGCTCAGTGGCCTGGGTATTTGGTCAAACTCCACTGCGATGCCTGTCTTTGAGAAGTCTACTGCCTTTGAATGCAGTTCCGCTAACTGTTTACAAGCTGGATTCGATGTGCCTCCGTGGAACTGATCTGCCGCGATCATGTGCCTGGTTGCGATGATCCCTAAACGATCGGTTTGCATGAAGCGAATAAAGAATTCCGCCATATCGTCCTTTGTAACTGGGCGACCGATATCCTGTGGCACGCTGCGCGGATAATCTGCCGGAGGGAATATTCTCATCGGAGTACATTCGGCATCCCAGATGACATTGAATTTATCTCCATCGAGGTCACCACCACTTAATTGACTCGGAAGGTCTCTTGACCCAATGCTACTGAAAACGATACAGTTTTTATGAGAACAGAGAGGGTGTCCGTTGGGGGGGATGACGTTAAATGCAGCTTGAATATCCCCATCATAAAGTGCCGGAGATCGGGTGACGAGAATTCTTCCAGGGCCTGGAGAGGGCGCAAAGTATTCGTTTTTCGACGCGGCCAATGTCACAAAAACCTCGTTCTCCTTCAAATACCCCGTTTCGTCCATAACACCGAAAAGTGTCGCACCCTGTTCGACTGGTATCCTGGCTTTATGTTTGAGTAGACGGAGTTCACGTAGAACAAGGGCTTCGACAATTGAACGTAAGAAGCGGTCCTCTTTGTAGTCCAAGTCTAACCTGGTAAGTTCCATGAACAATTTATGAAGATGGAGGCAACTGATCTTGTGCTGCCTCTTCAAGAACTTCACCGTATTTTTCACTGATGAAGTGATCTCACGAAGCACCTCCAATTGATCATTTTGCAAATTGACGAACCATGTCTCTGGCACTCCCATGTCCTCCAATATTTTGATAATTTGGCGATTAAGGAAGAGTTGAAGTGGATGCGAAGCCATCTCACAAATCTCAAGGGTATCCATGTCGTCGCTTCGAAACTTCACCATGGACTCGCGCAGGGTCACGTCAGAACCTCGGTCTCGACGATCTAGAGCAAGCATTCCTTTGGCGCCACCCACTCGAACTTGGAAGCATGTTGCTGAGTCTTTGGTGCCTGAAATACTATCCCAAATCAAATCAAGTACCCTCTTGGAAATGTAGCCTATTCCATCGCTAAACAAACGTTGGCCGTCGGGGGACTTGACATCGCCAACAGTTCTGACCGATAATTGGTTTTCCTTGAGGCTTATACTAAATGGGGTCTCTGAAAAAGCTTGGCCAATTCTTGCCGCGCACCTTGCGGGGCATGTCATTGTGGAAAAGTTCCCAATCGCGTCAATAATAGTTGCATGTGTTTGAACGGCTCTATTTTCATCATAAAATGGAGCTGAGAACTATTATAACACAGAAGGTTAGTATTCTTCATGCATCGCGTGCTTCTTGGGGATAGCCAATTTGAATTCATTGGACAAGCTCCGCAAAGGCATATTGGCGGTGTTCCTATTCCAATCCCAATAGGGATTCTTCGACTTACCCAAACCGAACGAGATCTGAGTGAAGAATGGGAGAATCCGAGAAATTTGTACTTTCGCCCTGCAATCTCGATCCCATTGGCGAAGATATCTTTGAACCTGTTATAGACATTTACATTGTCTACGTTGGGGCTCACGTAAATATCCTGTCCATTTTCATCGCAAAACTGAATTCGGAGGAAATATTCGTGATGATGAGGGAATTTTCTCAGGATGCGGTTGCTGGGCTCTAACTCCGGGCCATGTAAAGTCACGCGCGAAGGAGTGATTGTCACTCGACAGACTTTAGCAAGGCTCTCCGCAGATTTTCCAGGTCTTTTTCCTCCATAGAGACCATGCTTGATTTCTGTGTCATTTTGCTTGATTGTTTGAAGGATTGAGTTGACTTCAAACTCTGACGAATCCCCAAAAGGCGATGGCCAATCAATTGAGAAAAACAAACCTCTGATCGCATCGACCGATAAGCCTAATTCACCATTAGCTTTGCGTCTGATTGCATCCGATCTCAGAGCCTTCGCCAACTTTGACACCGTGGAAGGGATAAGGTATCCGTTGTAAGCCAAGGCTTGGAGTTGAAAAAGAATCCCAAACGTAAGGATGCCTTCTTTGCACAACTCAGCCAATTTCGCCCTCATGATATGCATTTGATTTAATAAGCCATCAGATTGTAAGGGAAGGCTCTGCGGCATAGAAGTATCGTAACGTGTGATTGTGATTTCGAACCTTTTCAGCTCATCAAGCTTGTGAGGCATATCTGTCCTATCTACTTGGAATTGGTAAACCAGGCAGAATCCAACTAGCTCGCAGTGCTCCTTCGCCAGATAACAAATCCGCTTGTGAGACTTCTGTCGAAATGAGTCATTATTCGAAGCCAACCCGAAGACACTGAAGGCATGTATCGTCGACTCAATACCCGCGTCGGCTGTTGAGAAGAAAAGCGGCACAGTTGACAGTGTCAATGCTATAGATCCATCACCGGACCAAATGAGCTCGATAATCGTGCTGATTGGAATTCTGATCAGTTGATCATTCCGTTTGACGATGACGCTTCGCTTTGTAAATTTCATCACACCAAAGGTGATCGCATTTGATCTAATCTCTGGGAAATACCCTAACTTCCCATCCTTGAACTCATAAGTACCACAACTCCAACTTTGTAGGTAGAAAGAGATGAAAGTGTCATCCTTTTCAGGAATATTCTGTGGGTTCTCTCTCTGTTGCGCAGCATTTCGTATCGTTTTAAGGGCAAACTCGGATGCTTGACGGTCACTCAATTTGCAGTTGACGATTTTGCCCATCAAGGTCAAGACAGCTTTTGGAAATTTGCCATGAAGAACATTGCCCTTAGCAGGTGCTGCGTACTTTGCCAAAAATCTCGCGCCGTCCTGATGATGAAGAAAAATAGTAAACGCGTATGACTTCTTTTTTGGCTTTTCGCAGAGGAAATCGACGATATGAAGCTGTTTCATGACAGGCTCCAGGTGAATCTTCAATCCATCTTCGGTCAAGTTGGCCGGCAGGTTTCCCATGAAAATCTCCATTGTAGCGTGTCTGAAAACCGTAGGTATTGGAATGGGGCTTGGGAATCGTGATTGGGAAAGGCAAATTGGCCTGTTTGTCAGATATTTGGATCAAGCAGCAGAATCTAGAAAAGAAGTATTCTGAACTTTCGACAGAAGTCAAGAGAAAGAAGGAAAGATGAGGGCGAGGAGGGGGGGGGTGTGAGAATCTCACGGGCCTGGTCTGGGGTCCGTTTGCCTCACTTGCCAGGATGCATATGCACCCAATACCACAATCTAGAGGTTACCAGCATGCAATCATCACTTGCCAGCGCACAGAACTAAATTGACTTTTTGCAATACAGCATAATTTGGGGGGGAATCGAATACTTGCGAGGCTCTATCAAAGAGCGCTCTCCTTTGACCCGTCCCCATCGCTCAATTACACGCCAGTGACCCTTGTTGGCTTGACCCCGCAGTTATACTTCTAACCAGAGCCCGAAGGGCCCCAAGGAAGGTGGACAAACTAGTTCTACGAGTTCTAGATTTTCGATATGCATCATAGGCTAACTCTCATCTATCAAAGCCCAAGCCAGATGGGTAGAGACTCCCCGCCGTCAGAAGTCCTGAATAAGTCGATTACATGTTCTAGGTAACAGTATCAAGGAAAGTCGACCATGATGTCCTCTTCTATCTCCCCTCCTTCACCCTGGATAGTATTCCCCTCGCCAGCTCCAGACCAGGTCTGTCCCCTTTTGATGTGATCAAGAAGTTCGTCGCTAAGGGCCAGGTTGTGATTGCTCTCTTCAATTCGATCCATCAATAGTTCGAGCAGCAGTTTCTCTTTCTTGAGCTGTTTTTGAACCTCTCCTTCGTGTGATAATCGGGAGTAAGACGGGTTGGCCGAAAATCTCAACATTGTGCCACTGTATTTCGTTGGTGAGTGGACCAAAGTGGCTTCCAAATCCCCTGACGTGATAAGAGACGCGATGATAGACTCGGCAGCGGCACTATCATTAGGTAAGGGTGTATCTTGCTCTAACAACTCGGGGATGGTCAAGGCAGCAAATGTTTTCTTGGTCTGTTTCAGGAAATGTAGCGTCAAAGCCTGTCGTACTTGATCGACAATCCCGGCGTTATTATCCTGTGGCACTTTGTTAAGCCATATACTGAAGATATCGTAAGCAAGACTGTTAAATAACTTACGGCGTGCCATTCTGCTTGGCTGGCCTCGAACTCAGTCTGAAATCTTCTTAGATCCCCGCGCTCAAAGGCTTCACCAAGGCTGATGTAAGATTTGGCCAGCGTTTGATAGGTTTTGACTGCGTGCGAAGGGGTAATACTCGGCGTTGAAGGTACCTTCTAAGTTTAGCAATTTGACTTCTACCAAGTCCAACAATTTACTCATGATATGAGTAACTCACCTTTCCTGTCTTTAGAAGTCCAACCAAGATCCATTTTTTATATGCTTCGATCATAATTTTGCTCACGACAACGACTGTGGGCATAGATATCACAGTTGCTAGAAAGCGTGAAGCACTTTGCCATTCCTTAAGAGCCATGAAAATCATTCCACTGTATAGAAAATATTCGAGATATTCCCTATACGACAACTTGGACGAAAACCCAGACTTCTCGCCCAAGAAAGCCAAGCTAGATTGGTGATCAGCACAGAGAACTGGTAGTGATTTAAGATCTTTGGCGTTCGAGGATGCAGGTATATGACAGATGGGCCTCTTCAAAATGGGGAGTGCGCAGGTGTATGCTTTGGCTTGAAGGCAAAGACGAGCAAAAAGAAGATGGGTAGAAGTAAAAACAGCAGATGAGGGGTCGAGTCGTAGAATCGCATCTCTAATTATTTGAGTAGCAAGAATTGGCTAATCAAATAGGTCAGTATGAACAGGAGATACTTGTGCGGCAGAATATTTACTTGGGAAAAGTCCTGTGCGATCTGCGCAAATATCTCGACCAACTGACGCCATTCATGGCCAAGATATCTTGCTTGAACAGGCTCAAAATTCTCTAGGAAGTATGTAATTTTTCTCCAGAGTTCGCCTGTTGGAAGTAGCTCTGGCGGGTGGGATTGGCCTGCTTTGTCTTTCGCAGCCTTAATCTGAAGACGGAGGATAAGCAAATAGGTGATTGAGTCTTTCGACGGATCAAGGTTCTAAACTCAACCGGTTAGCTAATGAAGCTGCTCATATAAGCTGGAAAAGCCGCGGATATTCTTGTTTACATTTAAAATGCCCTCATTAATGAGAAAGGTACTGAGTTCCTGCTTCGATAGAGTACGCCTGAGAAATGTCAGGTGCCGGTGAATTTGACGGTCGTAGTCCTCGGCCGAATCAACCGTAGATGCAGAAAGAGCTACCGATGCCGCAACGATATCGTCGGGGGAAGACATCTCAGCACAGGTCTGCGCGACCCTAACTCGTCCCGGAAGGCGCCGTGTTAGAAGGGTGTGGAGAGTAGAAGAATCACAGTTGAGGAGTTGTGAGGTGATCCGATTCTCGAACGTACGGATAATATCGTTCGTCGTGTAATGACAGGATCACAAAGCTCTATGGGGAATCGAAAAGAGGTGACGAGCGAGCAAGGAAGTTGGAAGTAGCTCAAAGCTTCGGAGGGAAGTGGAGCATACAAAAACAGCGGCCAACTTCCCCACCGCTTCAGAATACGGCTGCCCCTCCGCGGCCTGAGTCATTCCACAATTTTACTTGGTCTCTCCAGGCCTACAAAGAGCTTCGAGCACCTTGGAAGACTCGTTTCCCCTCAATTCACTACTAGGCTACTGCCAGCACTTTCACAATGTCGTTGACTGATTCATCTGCGGTGGATGTTGCCCGCAGCGCATCTCTTGCCTCCCGCCGCCTTGCCACGCTCTCGAACGATGCACGAAACCAAGCCTTAACAGTCCTCCACGAAGCACTCGACAAAAACCGAGACACTATCTTGGCCGCAAATGCGCGAGATGTTGAGGCAGCTACTCAGGCAGCCAAAAATGGTGATTTGAGTCAGAGTGTGCTCAAAAGATTGGATCTGGCCCGGCCTGGCAAATATGATGACATGCTAGAGGGCATCTTAAGTGTACGAAACTTGGAAGATCCTGGTACGTGAAGAGATATTTCCCTGAGATCGTTATTTTTCTGTTTTCTAGAGTCTCAAAATGATGGTGTGGCTGACTAGATATATCATAGTTGGCAAGGTATCGCTACGAACCCAGCTGGATGAAGGTCTTAGTCTCGAGAGAGTCAGCTGCCCAATCGGTGTTCTTCTCATCATCTTCGAGGCTCGTCCTGAGGTCATTGCAAATATCGCGGCGCTGGCTATTAAATCCGGGAATGCGGCCATTCTGAAAGGCGGCAAAGAATCTACTGAATCTTTCGTTGCGATTGCAAATGTTGTCTCGCAAGCCATTACTGGAACTCAGGTTCCAGTAGCGTCCATCCAGCTCGTCAAGACTCGCGATGCAGTATCTTCTCTGCTCGCACAAGACTCGGAGATCGACCTTGTCATTCCTCGAGGATCAAACGAACTTGTGAGATACGTCAAGGACAACACCAAAATTCCCGTCCTGGGACACGCTGACGGTCTGTGCTCTGCCTATATTCACCCGGATGCAGACAAAGACATGGCCGTCAAGGTTATTGTGGACTCAAAAACCGACTACCCAGCTGCCTGCAATGCTTTGGAATCATTACTTGTGCACGAAGACATTCTGGGCTCGACATTCCCTGCTGTAGCAGAGGCTCTTATTGCCAAGGGCGTGTCATTACGTTGCGACGAAACCTCGCTCGCGGCATTGACAAAGGTATTGTCTGCAGAGCAGGCCGCAAAGGTGTCCCCAGCTACTGAAGCCGACTATAATACCGAATTCTTGGATTTGGTCCTAGCCGTCAAGACCGTCCCATCCACTAACCCTCCTGCCTCAGCTGTCGAAGCGGCTATCGCACACATCAATGCCCACTCGTCAAAGCACACCGATATTATCTTGACCGAGTCGCGTGAGTTAGCGAACTTGTTCATGAGTGGCATCGATAGTGCAGGCGTCTACTGGAATGCCTCCTCCCGATTTGCCGATGGCATGCGCTACGGATTTGGAACAGAGGTGGGCATTAGCACGAATAAGATTCATTCCCGGGGCCCTGTTGGACTAGAAGGATTGACCATCTATAAATACCTGATCCGGGGCAATGGACACGGAGCCGCGGACTACCACGATGGAGAGGGTGGACGCAAGTTCATCCACTCTCGCCTACCGATCTAGGAAGACAGATGTACATATACATAGCCCGTTAAAATAGAACAATTCAACAAGTAATTTTTTTGAACATTTCGCGATCGTAAGAAAAGATGAGGACTAAGCCGGATGCATTTTTCTTTTTTGTCCCCTCCATTCGATAAATTCCCATCTCGTAGTCCAACCAAAGACAATACGCCACTGGATTTTTTAGGTACATCGACTTTGGCCTTCCGGCCTGACTCGAGATTTCCAGACACGCGGCAAATCAGTGCGATTTGAGATTCATTATGAAAAATATGCACTGTAAACTCGTTATCTGTGTAACCATCCTCCCAAGGTCTAAGCTTAAACCTTGAAACCCTTGGAGCGTCTGCGACC
>KZ119547.1:15812-27409 GCA_002153405.1 Mycosphaerella populi pn0402
GTTTTTTTTTTTTTTTTTCTTCTTTTTTTTTCTTTTTCTAAAATGCTTATTATGGGTTGGCTACTTCATAGACTGAACTCACTTCCCGTTAAAGTGTCTTTACATAGAGATTGGTTGTATTTTCCTTGCTTCACCTTTTCACTTATATTTGGTTCATCTTATCTGTTGGTCATCCCAAGTCTGCCAAAGCTTCTGGGAATCTTGCTGTTCGATACCTTTCATGATTGATACGATTTATGTCTGCGAACTCAAGTAGTTTGCTTTCTCATTTGACCATGAGATAGTTCCAATGCCTTCTGAGAATTTTACTACAGCACTCATTCCAAAGAGATCTTGTTTTCTAAACAGCAATGTATAGTGACTTGTTGCTTAAAGACTTGACAGTCGTACACCTCTGAAATGACATCTACGCCCCGTCACAATATACAAATAGTAGGATAGAGGCAAAATCCAAATACTTTTTGATTCGTCAACTCTCGCTAAAGGTATCTCACTAACAAAGCCCTTGATGCAAAACAAAAACAAAAAAAAAACCCCACACTCAGTATGCACAAGAAGTAAAAGCATACGCCCAGGCACCGAAAGTCGTATCGACCCCAATTTACATATTTCGGAAAGTATTACCAGACGCACTACGGCGTGCCTTAGCATTGAACTCCGTCTTGTCATATTTGACCTCAGGCTCCTGGCGCTTGGACTTGCCAGCAGGCATGAAGCTGACCTCTTTCTCACCAGAGACACCACCCTGTCGAGGCCCTTTCTGTTTGGTCTTCATATTCTGCGCGCGAGAACCAAACGAACGGTCTTTAGCAGAGTTCGTGCGAGCCGAAGATGAGACTTGCATGCGAGGCGGAGGTCGCTTAGTGCGCCTGTAGTCTGCGGAAGAGATCTTGGTGGACCGCTCTTTCGCAGGTCTCTTCTCCTGTTCGCTTTCAGAGTCGGAGTCTCCACTGGACGAGGGGGCATCGTCCTCAGCTTCTTGTTCGACGGCTGTGAGACCGCGCTCTTTTCGCTCGCTCCGCTCGGGTACGGTGCTGGGGTTAATGAGCTGGAACTCGCGAGAGGTCTCGTCGACAGCAAAATCTTCGTCTTCGAACAGCTTGGCGAAACGACTATCTTGTAGGACGCCCTTCTTCTGTTCTTCAGAGGCGGGAGCAGGTGCGTCCACCATATCTTCGTCGCCACCACGGGCCAGAACACGCTGGGCTTTCCGACGCTCGTTCTTCTCTTCGGCCTGCATGAGCCTCTCGGCAAGCTTCTTGTTGACCTTGACCGCGGCCTTCTTCTTGCCACGGATACGGCTCTCCCGCTCTTTGTCGATCTTCTCCTTGACTCGCTTTGCACGCTCTTCTTCCCAGACGTATGGGTTGGTGATCAAGCGAGCCTCCTCGTACAGACGCTGTGCAACGAAGTAACCGTGCATATACGGGCGTAGGAGATTGGTACGGCCAATCAAGTGCTCGAGGTTGAGGTTGCGGAGTTGAGGAATTGTCAAGAACTTGAAGTTGTCATAGACAGCACCAGCCTGGGCGCTTGTGAAAGCACTTGGGTCATTAGGATCCTCGGCCATTTCCTCAACCAGGTTATCCAAGAACGAGCACCACTTAGGAGCTGGTCCAAGTTGAGGGATAAAGAACGAGTGTTGCTGCCGTCCCTCGTTCGCAGTAAGCAGCATGCCGCTATCTTTGCACCATGCAACCGAGTTGATGTCCACCGCGGGCTCAACGGATGTCCATGGGCTACCATCGCGGGGGTCCCAGATCTTGATGATTCGCTTATCGGCGGACATCATCTTGGGCTCCATTGTCGCCTCTCTTGTCGCAGTCGAAGGTTGCAGGAATTGAAGAGTATGAACAGGGAACCCATAACCTTGGTCCTTCTTCAGAAGAGGCACTGGAGACCGGAGATCGTACAGGTGGATAAGACCATTTGAAGAGCCGGTTCCCAGAGTCAATCCCGAGCGATGGAATTCCAGAGCCGTTATCTCATTACGTCCTTCGTCGGGGCCAGCGTGCGTGGGTGGCGACAAAATTCCAGCACGGCCCTTGGCTCTTGGGTCCCATAGCTCAACCGTCCCTAGTGAGGTACCGAATGCCAGTAGATTATGGCTTTCCTCCGCAATAGCACCGGTATTAACGGCGCCGGTGTTAATGCCTCCTTGCAAGGTACCACCCCCCGCGGAAGTAAAGTCGTCGCCGCCGACATCCACTTCAAAACTGCGCATGTACCTCCCCATCTCCAAATTTAGCCTGAAAACCTCACCGAAACCATCTTGGTTCACTCCCACTGAAGGGACCAATGCCTCGGTTGATTGCCGGTCGTAAATCAAGTCACGTCCATATCGAGGAAGACGAGTTGTGTAGTGGCATCCGGAGGGTGTGTGGAATTCAAGGGAGCGGTCAGACTGGAGATGGAGGGATTTTGTGTAATCGGACGATAGAAGTATGAATGTTGTGTTAAGAGCGATTGTGTGCCGTGCCCAGGAGAGTGATAGTTGAGGTAGATAATGCGTGTGAATCTGTGGTTTGTATGTACCTGCAAGTGACCATTAGTGAAAATTTCCGCCAAAATGGTGAAAAGAAAGATCCTACCTGTGCTCATAACCCACTGGCCATCTTCACTGACTCTGATGCACTGGCTGGCTTCTTCAAATTCAAAGTCCTGCAGCAGCTCCACGCGATTCGCATACTCTGGATCGTCTTTCAAGCTGCGCTTTCGGCGCCTAGCAAGCCATTCTGGAAGGGGTCGCGCTGTGTTGGAGCCAGAGATGGTATATACCGGGACCTCCGACTGGTTAGACAGCTTCATGGCGGCGTCACAGGTGAATGCCAAGTCGAGAAGTATCGCGACCTCAAAAAAAAGTTGATAAAAAAAAGATAAAAGATAGCGGCACGTGACACCGGGCGGATCCCGCTGATTGGCCCGAGCGCCTCGTTCGAACTTCCCCCGGAATTGCGATCAGAGGGACTGTTTTGCGTTGCGACAACCGAGATATCGAGGGTCGCGTTGCGCGGAAAATATGATTTGGTCCGATATCTGGCGATCGTGTCTATAGTGCAACCTTGGAGCCCTTTTGCATGTTTATAGAAGTGGCGAGGATGTTCGACAGCCAGAAATGAATCGCCGACTGGTCATCCACCACCTTCTCTTGATCTGCGAATGCCGGGACAGTCCGAGAGCACCGAGCCATGGAATTTCCTGGGAATGCCAATACGAATGTCTATCTGATAGTGAGTCTCGGATTACACAAGATACGCGTTGAATGAGATCTGACCAAACATTCCAGGATGGCTTCTCCACGATTTATTGGAGAATATACACGGAAGAGGGGGGCATTGCCAACCACTCCCAAGATAGCCAAGCTAATGGCTACACCATTCTTAAGCACCTTGGCCGCTTAAAAAACCTTGAGGCGCGTCTGCGAAATCGAAATTGTTTAGCCTCATGTCCAAGACGTCTTGGCCTTTGGGTGTTCTCTCCCACTCCAAATTTTGAAAGCCTCGACGGGTTGTATGTTAAAGAGGGCGACGAAGAAACTAAGAAAATTACAGTTGACTCAACGATACTGAAAGGTAAGTTCAAAACTACAAATTTAGGGTGACTGGGTTTCGCGTGCTAACGATGAAAATAGTTTCTGCAACGGGTAGTATCACGTCGCAAGACCTGATCAAAAGCCTAACCCCCGATGCGCAAAATCCAATTGGGGCGAGGCAGTCAGCTGCGCCAAAGCCACAAGGTACAACTCAAGGGCAGCCTCAGCCCAGACGACCAGAAGGCTACGGCGCCCCGGCTGCTATCTATGCACCTTTTATTTCGGCGATCACTAGCGCCATAAGCCTCCATCTCATTCGTTCTCATGGTGCTTTGCCACTCGGGTTGCGTACTCTTTACACCGCGGTGGAAAGGCTAGGCTATGACAACCCTCGTATTGATAATGAAAGCCCGCTCGCGATGTCTTGCCTGACGACA
Source organism: Mycosphaerella populi pn0402 (assembly GCA_002153405.1). Taxonomy (NCBI): domain Eukaryota; kingdom Fungi; phylum Ascomycota; class Dothideomycetes; order Mycosphaerellales; family Mycosphaerellaceae; genus Mycosphaerella; species Mycosphaerella populi. The sequence continues at coordinate 19,782 of KZ119547.1, forward strand.
CTAAATGTCCAACTCAACCCCTCTGGAACGTTAACTGTTGCGGTACAAACTGTGTCACAACCGGGCATCTCGCGGTTATCCAATCCCCGAGAAGATATACAGGATGTCCTGCAGGTCCAACCGGGAATGGACCTTTGGCTCTGTCCCAATGGCAATGTGGCACGACTGATAACTGCAAACGTTGAGCCGCCACATGTGCCCTCTCCTGGAGCTCCAACACCGGAAAATAACATATTAAAGAGAAGACAATGGAAGCTTGATGTCGCACAATGGTTGTCTAGCTTCGGTCTAAGCATTGATTCAATCGATGATGAACTCTGGGTTGCGGTTGAAGTCTGGGAGCCAATTTTCGCAAAGATTGCTGGAGATGCTTGGCGACAAAAGGAAGACTCGCAATCTCCACTTCCTCAGAAATGTATGCTGTGGCCTGCTCGATTTTGTTTCAGAAGGCCTGGGCCGTCCATGCAAGCCTCTTGGCTTCAGGATCCTGCAGAAGATCCGCTAGTGTTTGCTGAAAGGTGGACAAATGAGGTTGGAGCACTCCAATTGAACCAACCGACTCAAACAACAACGACCCTGCCTGAGCCACAAACCAAAGACCAGTCAAATGCATCACCAAGGCCCGAAAATCTGGATGGCTTCGAAAGCCTATCACGCATGGCACAATACCCCGACTTACCACCTACCAATCTTGTCTATCCAACCCCACCTGAAGGCACCGCTACAACTGGCCTCAGCAACCCGAATACCGACGATGCCGATCTCATCCTCTCCCCTGCCGTTGCACTAGACCCAAAGAATGCTTTTCGCTCAGAAACTGCCCCAAATCCAGTCGGCACTGGTAGATACGATGCTAGTGAAGATGAAGACCTTTTTGGAGATATGAATGACAGGGATTTTGGGTCGAAAGGAATCACCGATGCGGATTTCAGCTTCTTTGATGATCCTGATTTCGAAGACATGGACATAGAGACCACAGATCATCCTCAAGAGCATAAAGAGCCCCTGGAAACCATTCAAACTGATATGGCTGAGCTTTCTGGCTCTGCTTCGGAGACCAAACCACCGCCTGTGATCCCTGAGACGAGCCAAATTCCAGAGGAAGCTGAAGTCCAGCCAGAGCCAACCGAGCAGAAAATGCCATCTGGTTCCATAGACGACGTCATGGATGAAGATCATCCGCCTCGGTCACCGGCTAGTCGAGAAGGCCAGACTATTAGTCCGCCATTGAGTCCTGTGGAGGTCAAAAAAATATTATTCTCAGGAACAGAGAAAGAGGAGCATCCAGACGTCAAAGACCCTGGCTCTCAACAGGGCCATTATCTTCCTGTGGCATTTGAAAGAAAAATTGGAGACTGGGATCAGAAGTACGGAGCTGCAGGGAAATTCTGGTTTACTTACAAGAATAAATCTGGGCAGTCAGATCAAGCTCCGAATACCATTCCTACCATTGGATTGCCCCATAGAGGCCGTGGTCCCTCCGTCAATCATCAGAAAGCGGCAGACCATATTGGAGCTTCGGCGATGAAAGAATCCGACGACGAGTCACTTTCTGATTCTGACAGCGAAAGTAGCGACGCTAGTGAATATATCATCTCGGAAAAACCGACTGCATCGTCAATTGTGCCATCACTAAAAAGGAAACGAGTTCCATCCGAATCGGACATACTTTCAGTTGCCTCACCTGCCAAGTCAGCTGGTCTTGCAGATGCAAACACATCTCGGAAAGTGGAAAACGAGACATTCCTCGGTAATTTTCTTGCAAATTTCTCTGATTGGACCTTTATCAGCTATTTTTCTGCCTTCCAGAGCCAGCAACTTCCAGTTCTCCTTCGCCGTGAAGACCAGGTTAAAGTAGCCCAGCTGCTTGCCGATCAAGTCACACAATCATCTCTAAACCATTTACTGGATGATCGCATCTGCCTTTTTGATCTTGAAAGTGACAGTCTATTATGGCAAACATACTTGGAGGACTCATCATTTCTAGGTGACATCTTTCAACTGGATCTCAAGAGTTATATCTCGCTCCAAGAAGATGTGAGTGCTCTTCAGAGCCAACAGTCAGGCAAGGAATCTGTGAAAAGCACGATATCAAGAGTGAACGCTCCACATCTGCGTGTTCGTCGAGGGAAAGAATATTTGGAGACCCTTCCATCTGCGGTCTCTTTCTGGGAGACATTTGGCTTGGAGCCTGCGCATGGAGCCAAAGATATTTCAGCATATTGCATCCATCCCACGTCTGCAGCAAAGGCAACAGATGAATTTTTAAGTCGCTTTGGGCTTCATTATCAGGGTTGTAACTTCGGGAGTCATGCTCGGGGTGATAAATCTGTTGGATTCGAAAATGGCATGAAGTCATGGGAATCCGAAACGTCTAGCTATACATCCATGATGCATGGATTGAAAACAATTTGCCGAGAATTAGGTCAGCTTTGCAGCACACTCACTATACATGGCATATCACTAACTTCTTCTAGCGACTGATTTGTCTCAGTCACCTTCTAGCTCGTCAAATTGTGTCGTTTACATAGTCAACCCATTCTCCCAAGCCGCAGCCCTTGCTGATATCTGCGCTGCTTTCTGGCACCTATTCCAACAGCTAGCGGGCGATCATGATCAACCGTCTCCATCAACCCATGATGTTGCTCTCCAAATTATTCCGATGGACTTCATTACATCTAAAGATTCCATCGTTGTCCCTACTCAAACAGAGTATATGAACCTTGCTTTGGAAGTGTACGGTCGTTGTCGCCCGAGTAACCCCAACTCGAGTCCTCTACTTTGCGCCCCGGCGGTACTTCTAGCAGATTCGCTACCAAAGACGATTAACTTTCGCCTCGCACCTGAAAGATTATCACCATTACAAGAAGGAAGATGCCTTCACATTGCCTGCTCCCGGAGCTCAGATCAGCGATGGTTGTCAGTGGCATGGTCGGATGGAGCCGGGGGTCTTCAAACTAGCATATCTTACTGCTTACGCTATCGTAACAGAGGTGTTGCTCGGTCGACGGCCGAAGTTCGTAGCGACATATGGGGTACAACAAAAAGCATATTGGATAAATTCCAAGCTCGATGGAGGGTCATCCTGGTCAATTCCGAGCCAATTGACCTGGAAGAAGTAGAAGGTAAAAATCACAAATTTCTCAAGTGGTGGGGATATCAATAACTAACGTGAAGTAGCGTGGTCTATTATTTCTGAACAACAAAATAAGATCCGGCCTGGGTCAATGGACCTGACTATTGCAACTGTCAGCACTGTTCCAGACCTACTCCTTGAGGTCCCTACTCCTCTGATGACATCAAATGTCCCCAACCCCAACTTCTTTTCCACACCAGTCTCAACGCCAAATCCCAATGCAAGCATTGCCTCCCCTGAACAATCCGGAAATGTGACAACACCTGGCGCCACTTATAATGCTCCGACCCCGACCGAACCGTCGGTTGAACCGGACTCAGATGTTCTTTTGACGGATATTTGTGATGAGTCTTGGGCGGTGATTTTATCCCATCGCCTCAACAGTTCACCCCACGTTACGGAGTTTCGTCCAGCTCTCAGCAGTGGCTATCTTCTTCGCCGAAAGGGTGCAAAAGATGGCGACGGTGTCTTCACTCTGACAGTAAATCTGGTCCATACACAGCGATCTCCTCCCTCCCACGATAGTCTCTTGAAGGAAATTCTAGGCATGTATCGGGATCTTGCATCACTTGCACGAACAAAGGGTATGCGCAGTGTGCAGGGCAACACATTGCCTTGGCATATTGCAACAGCTTTGAGAGCACAGGAGCTTCTCAGTTATATTTTCTAATTATGTAACATGGACAGAAGAAAGGCATGAGCCTCGGTGGTGGCGTTTTGGTTTCATTTGTTCTAATTTTTTTTCTCTACTTTTGTACTTCAATCATGGTTTCTGGAGTGCATTGCATTATTCCCAAGGGGTAGCGGATATGTTGGTGGCATAGAATCGAAGTCGGTCTACGCACATCACATTTTGAATGTTTTTTTTTATAAACCTCATACAGATTCCAAGCTCAGAGTGTTATCAGGTCCATCTGTCCAAGTAGACAGGGAAATTCATTGATCATTGCGAGTATCGTCTATCGTAAATTCAGATCCCAGGTGTCATGTGCAAGAGACTTATCGTCTCGAATGAAAAGAAAAATACATAGTTCAGAAGGGAATATTCATATGTGAACCATCGCCATAAACACCAAACAGGAAGGGAAAAATATATGCATGCGTTAAAAAACGTTCTGTTCTTCCTTGGATAGCTCGAACTTCCAAGTTGTTCAAGCTGGACTCAACAATGCTGCAGGGAGTCTTGGGGTACTCAAGAGGTGTACAGCACATTGTAGAATCATGTCGAATAGGGCACCAAGCCCGAAAATGTCATAACCATGAGCGTGAGTAAATGAAATGGGTATCGTGTCTTTTTTTGGGTGTTGTCATTTTCAAAGGTCGTCGGGGGGAGAGGAAAGTGAGTCTCAGGGCCACTCTGAAAAGGCGGGCAATTGTCATTCGCCTGGGATCCTTCCAGGAGATTGGCCAAATTGTCATTTTCGACCTGGATCCTCGTGGATGTCAGCCTCCATCTGCACTCTCTTCATCTTTTTCACCGCGCCCACGGCCAAAGATTGAGACATGGTTTTGCACGGCATAGATAGCGAACCCGGCTATGGCGAGAATAAGGAAGAGAACAATGATGATGATGGCAATGACGATATTGCGTTTGACCATGCTGGGCAGTTGGGCCTGCGGGCGGTTGGTATAGCGAGGTAAATTGATGAAGAGGGCGTGGATGTTGACTTCCGGCGTCACTTTTGAGAGTGTGAAATTTTAGATTTTGATCAGCCCCGGAATTATGGTAGGGTGATAAAGAGAGAGCGAAGAAAAAAATATGTTGCTGCAGAGGAATGTTGGTCTTAAAAAGCGACCGCGATCCTCCCCAGCCATGTGTTTTTTAATGGGGGGGCGGGGGAGGCTGGGCTCCAGGCTTCGGGCGCCAGTCGCTGCCAGCTGTCAGGTACCATCTCATTAACCTGGAACATATATTTGTTGCCGGGCCGAATCGTTATTTAACTTCCAGACTTACCAGCGACACAATAGCAGGAAGGTTTTGAGCTCCGTAGATAAATGCCTGGTTGCCAGGGGAAGAAGTTGAGTCTTGGCACGGAGATGTAGTTGTCGACCCCCAACTTTAGAAGAAACTCTGGAAGAACTTCCCACCTCTTAGTCTACATCGCACTAAGGAATAATCATGTCCACAATTCGATAGGGATTTCCGGAGTTGCCAGAGACGATATTTTATGACCAAAAGACTCTCCGAGGGGTTCCGCTATCATTTGTGCTTGATTTCACAAGGCCCAGACTTTGATAAGAGAGGAGAATAGACGGGAAATGATAAATACAGTACTGGAAATTCTGTGAAGGATGGGTTAATTCACAAGGCAAAATCTATCTAATAGACTATGGAAGGTTTATCTATTGACACCAAAAAGGTGATCGAGACACGCAGCATATTAATCCAGGATGAATTAAAGCGAAGTGTACAGAGGGCAAAGCCGACAATGTAAGGATGAGGCCAGCCCATTTTGAATTCGGAACAAACCCGCAGCCAATCGCGAATATTCGAGAGAGAAGAGTCATAAACAAAGCATGGGCGCAAATCATCAAGGCATGGGTCGGATCTCAAACGCTGAACACCGGTTATGTGCAGAAACCAATGCGCAGAATAATACCACTTATGCGACGACACTAGGAAATATTGCAGTCATGGGATGTCAATCGCAATCACGTAAAAGTTTACTCCCAGACATTAGAGAAAAGATCGTCCGCCCCGCCAAAGCCACCTCCTGGCTTAGATGGATTGTTAGATGCAGAAGTTGGCCCAGCAGACACAGGAGCAGCGCTTGCCCAGCCGCCGAAGTCTTCATCGGCAGCAACGGTGGGCGTAGGCTTGGGCTCTGCCGCACCCCAGCTGCCTCCAATATCGGCGGCAGTCAGGGTATCGGGGACCTTCATCATTGAAGATGGAGCAGGTGGGGCTGGCGCGGCTGCAAAAGAGGGCGCGGGGGCCGGAGCTGGGTCTGGAGTGCTCCATTCATTGCCACCCCATGGGTCCATACTAACAGACATAGCGTTTGCGGCGGCGGCGGTCGCCAAAGGCACTTGAGGTTTGGGCGCTGAAGTCTGGAGAGGAGGACTAGAGAGGTTGAAAGCAGAGTTCAGGTCCTGCTGCGGAGAAACCGCTGTAGGCTTGGGAGGTGCGGCACTAGGGGAGGAGAGGCCAAACAGGTCATTTGAGAGAGATGAAGAAGGGTTGGGTTTTGAGGGTTGAGGAGGTGGTGAAGCAAATCCCCCAAAGCCCAAATCTTGCGAGTTCGAGGAAATGGAGGTTGTTCGAGACTGAGGCTTCGCTGCGGGTAGGGTTGGTGAAGTCAAGCTACCGAAAAGATCACCACTGGCAGAACCGACGGGCGATGTGACCTTTGGCGCGGCGGGTGTAGCCTTGGTTGAAGAGAAGTTGGCAAGATTAGCAAACGGAGATGGCTTCTCAGCTGGCTTTGCCGGCTGGGGAGAGGTAGTTGAAGGGAAGCTCAGACCACTGAAAGCGTCTGTCAAACCCCCCATATTAGATGAAGCTGGGGCAGCTGCCGGTGAGGCCATATCGCCGAAAGAATTGTTGCGGGCATGCTGAGCAGGCGGTGGTGGAGGCTTGGCGTATAGTGACAGAATCGATTGTTTCAAGTCAGGTCGAGACATGCCGCTAGGCGCAGCGGGTGTAGATGCGGTACTGGATGGACGGCTAGCTGCAGCTGGCTGGGTGCTACCAAAGAAGTCAAGCCCGAGAAGGGAATCTCCGGGCTTTTGAGGCTTCGGTTGTTGGACAGACGGCGGTTGTTTTGGAGGAACACGAGGCGCTGGCTCGGTCGTACTAGGGCGAACAGGAGGAGCAATCGGATCATCCGCGAAGAGATCAATCGAGGGTTGCTGGCGTTGTTGGCGAGCAGCAGGCTGGCTAGGTTGCGCTATACGTTGAGATGCAGAACGTTCGATTTTGGCCTTTTCCTGGACAACAGCAAGAGGCTAATTCGGTCAGTACCAGCTGCTTGAGTTTCCTGCAATGTGTTCACTTACGACGTCGTCGTCTCCGTCACTCAAAGTCGCAGGGTCGGGAATGCCACCGTCCATGGCCCAGCGCTTAGCCTCGTACTTAGTCCGGATAAAATTTTCGATCTTTCTATAATTATGCGCTGTTAGAATCCCCGCTGCTGTGACTCTAATAGTTGCTTTTGAGATACTGACGCTTCAGAGGGCACGTGGCCTGGCTGGAGTTTCGCTTCCCAGTACCTGTATAATGTCAGTTGCCGATATAAACAGCCGATTGAATCCACAGCATACTTGTTGGCGCGTCCATTTCCCCATTTCAAAACACTCTGAACTTGTTCATCGGTCCAGGCATCTAGATCAACCGATTTGACTCGACTTATATGCGTACCCATGCCACGGTGGATACCAGAGCAACGAATGCAAACAAAGATTCCTAAGTTCCATGATGCCCAGCGCGGGTCTAGAAAGAATCACAATCAGTATGCTTCTTCCTTGTGTAGCTATGAATTCGCGGGGCGCG